>QFEI01001165.1:0-14335 GCA_003316145.1 Neoboletus magnificus | reverse complement strand
GTTTTGCTTCATTCTTTCGCCGCACATTTTCTTCCTGCTCCTCCCTTCGCTGTTTCCTCAACCTGTCCTTTGTCGCATGTGACGCTTTAAGCGCAGCGACCTCTGCTTTCGACTTTTTGACTACAAGGGTCGTTAGAACCGATTCGACAATCACGCACAAGATGCTTACCGAATTCGTGGTACATAACCGCACTCTGTTTTCCAGGAACACCCTCCGTTATTTTCACAAGTCTAAGCTCCATTCTGGGCCCGACTTCATCCAACTTCACCGCTTTCTTCTGCCCTTTCTTGTTATTCCTCCCCACATAATCGTCCGCTAGTGAGACCGCATCTGCATCATCTCCCGCGGCGCTTGACGCAGAGGAGGCAGCAGACTCGTATCCTCCTTCACTGACAGGTCCCAGCTCTCCTCGTTTTCTGAGAAGGAAATCTGCGACATCCTTTTCGTTTCCGAGATCGAGAACACCGGTCATGGAAGTGGCTGTGGACTTTTTAGCCCCTTCGAGGACCCGCCGAACGCGTTTAGAGACACCATAGGGTTTTACGGTGATTAAGTAGTGTCGGAAGTCGATCGTGCCTCGTTCTGCGTTATAGGCGATAAGGACGATACGGCGCGCTCCTGAGAGAGACATCGAATTTGGTGCAAGTGGGGGGAACATGGACTGGAATGCCTTCATCAGAAGGGGTAGATGTGGGGGCGTATTTGGCGAGGGCGGAGGAAAGGAGGCGAGTACAAGCTATAACACCAATGCGATCAAGAAAATAAACAAACAAAAATGCGAAGAAATGTTGCGACGAACTAGCGGTGCGGTCAGATACTCTAAGCCCTGGCTTCGTAATGAGCGGGATGCTTTCAGCAAGTCTTTTTTCAAGCTGTATCGCTCGATTCGGAAACTAAACGTTGGTCCAGTTGGTAGGCGAACAATGCGAAGGGATGGAGCGACGTCGGTCAGCGTGATTGCCATAAGATGAGATACTTTCAGAGCTGGGGCCATCGTTAGGAAGTCTTTAAGCTTGTTGCGTTTGCGTTCCTGGAGGATCGAGTGTCAGGCGTGCAGATTCCAAAAAAATCGCGAAAGACAGCACGAACTCTTAGTCGGGTAGCAGTGTTTGGCTCCATAACTTTTCGCAGGTCGCGGACTAACTGACTTAGAGAAGAGCCAACCTGGCCATGCTTGATGATAAAAGACTTTGGCACGTTGTCCTGTGCCTGCGAGCTTGCATCCGTGCCCTTGAGATGCGTCCGATTCTTCCGCCTACGCGCCATATGTGATCGTAGAAACCTCGGAGTCGGTTGCCTTTTCGGGAGTATTGGAGAGCGTTTGTTTGGCAGTGTTGTCCAACGGCTTTGAAATCTAACAACGGCGAATTGGCAGAAGACTGTACATTTTCATTTTTGCGCTGCAGTCCCTTGAGCTCAAGCGAGCGGAGCAGTGAAATGTTAATTACAGGTATTAGTATACAAAGGCTAGCAAACCATTCTACATTGCTGAGAGAAGAATCTCGAGTCCAAGTCACGAGACGAGGGATACAGCATACTCCAGATCAAAGCTACACGGAGGAGGCGAAGATAAAAAAACAACGAGAAAAGAGAAAGGGGGGTATGAGTCCAAGTCATTCACAAACGGTCAAGTCGGACAAGGACACACGGGCAGAGCCAAACGGGATATGCTATAGGCCAACCCCCGCAAGAAACGACGGTTGCGAGAGTGAGAAATATTAGAACTCAAGGAACTGATATATGGTTGGTTCAAATCTTTGATGAATGGGGGGAGGGCTTTCCTCCATGACAAGTCCGGGCATATCTTCCAGGGGTGGGAGGGGAAGATGAAGGAAGTGACGGGTGTCGTCAAGTGAAGTAGTATGGGGGATGATTGGAGCCTGACGAGCGAATGTTGGTCGTCAGTTAATCATGATCACAGGGGAAAAATTCACCTTAATTTCACAGCGTTCTAATGCATCCCAGTCCACACCACGGAACCACGGATGATCAAGGACATCCTGCGGGCCACCGATCATGTTCCCGAGGCGTTTGGTACGATCTGGGTGTAAAAATGCCTTGATGAGCTCTTTGGAAAGCCGATCCATCGTGTGTGGCCAGTGGATGCCTCCTCTCAAAATCTTCTCGTAGATGCCGTATGCAGTCTCATGGAAGAATGGAGGGTATCCGACAAGCATTTCGTAACATAAAATTCCGCACGCCCACCAGTCCGCAGCTTTCCCATGTCCCTCAGACTGGATAATTTCTGGGGCCAGGTACTCTGGCGTACCACATAGGGTCCACGTACGATCGTCAACTATTTTGGCAAACCCAAAATCTGTCAAACGGAGATAGCCACGCGAATCCAGAAGGAGGTTTTCGGGTTTGAGGTCGCGATATATGATGTTGAAGGAGTGCAGGTATTTTAGAGCAAGAATGATATTAGCCAGATAGAACCGTGTGACGTCGGGGGTGAACTTCTGGGCCCTGCGAAGGTGAGTGAAGAGTTCACCACCGGGAACATAGGACATCAGCATGTAGATGTTCAAGCTATCCTGGAAAGTCGCAAAGAGGTCTACGACAAAAGGATGCCGGACTCGCGACAGGATGTAACGCTCAGCATTAACATGTTCAACCTGGCGGAGGCGAACAATTTCAACTTTTCGAAGAACCTTCATGGCGAAGATGTTCTGGGATCCGGGAGTTGCTGACTTGAGACGAACCAAGAGAACGCGACCAAACGTTCCGGTACCTAGAGAAAACAATAGGCAACGCCTAAACCAAGAAACAACGATGAAACATTACCTAAAGCCCCCCTCACTTCAAAGTCGGTTAATTTTAGAACGCCCGGTTTTTCAACATGGACTTCCTCATTTTCGAGGGAACGAGCAGGCTGAGGAGGTGGAGTGGGAGGCCGCTGAGGGTCGGGAGTTTGCCAGTGAGGATAGGTTGCCTGCAATACGGGAGCTTGGTGCAGCTTTGACTGGAGATCTTGACTCGACAGTTTCTCTTGTTGCTGGCGCATCATCATGACACCAGCCGGGGTAGAATTTGTTCCATCCTCACTATGAATTGGAGACACGGGTGGGGTAATGAGCGCTTCGTAGACCATAGGTATAGATTGACGACAGTATGGTGCCATTCCCGACTGAACCGATGTAGCAGACTGGGGTGTGGGGGCGTGAAAATGGTCCATGATCTGATGAGTGATTCGGATTGGGGTGTCAATTTCTGGGTGACCCCGGGTGACGGCAGACGGGAAAGGAGTGAAGAGATACTGCAGGAGTAATTCAGAGTTTGTCGAGAAAGACCGGAGAGATCGGATGTGTTTTCTGAGAGACTAGTGATACAGCTAACGGGGGTGTCAATCGAGTTGATATAAGAGAGTAGACGGAACACACAGACACAGACACGGTCCTGTTTCAGGACGTGGCAGGCAGACGATAGTTGGCTTTTGGGCTCAGTAGAGACTGGTGGTTCTGCCGACGGGCCCGCTAGTGGTGGTTGCGTCAGAAGCCCGCTCAAACTGGGAATATCTAGATCACGGGGCCCTCTTTAGCCGCCGAGGGCGATTGTTCGGCGCCAGATTTTTGTCGTTCACAGCGGACTTGGAGTTGGCCCAAGTTGAAAATGCTGCCAGACACGGCGACGGAAGCAACTGAAACAGGCTGAAGCTGAAGGCCTGAGATCTCGGATTCAGACATTCCTCGCTTGGCATGACCAGGAGCGTCAGGTTCGGTTGGATATGTTCCTGGGTCATAAACGCATGCTTAATCTTTTTAATTAACCGAAACACGCCTCAAGGTGCTACACGTAACGACTCGTGGAGGAGGCTGCATGCAGTGACGAGTATTACCTGTGGCTTTATCTTCACCCATACAGGCTTATGTAAGCTGTACTTCACTTTGTTCTCCACTGCCATGTCTCGCAATCCCGGGGGATGGCTCAAGGGCACTACCGTGCGCAAGGGCGGCGCAACGGCAACGAACGCTCATTCAACCCGACCCAATACCCCTCAGGTCCAGAGCACCTCCACGACGATATTCGGCGGCGGCGTAAAGGATGCATCTGGTAGAACGTCCGAATATTTCGTGAGTCCTGCACGCGCTCCATCCCCTGTTCCGGTTTCCTGAGACAAGAGCCAGTCTATGGACGACCAATGTCCAGTATGCAAATCCGACCGATATCTCAACCCAAAGTTGCGATTGCTCGTGAGCGCGTGTTATCACAAGATGTACTTATACCACGCACATTTGGTTCTTATGACTCAACGCCCACCGTGCACCTAGGTGTGAATCGTGCATCGATCGGTTGTTCACACTCGGGCCTGCCCCATGTCCGATATGTCAGAAGATCCTCCGAAAGCTAGCATTCGCCCCGCAAACGTTCGAGGATCTCACGGTCGAAAAGGAAGTCGCAGTACGGAGGCGTATAACGAAAGAGTAAGTTCGTTTGTCTTACAGGGTACAACTGTTCCAATGGTGCCCCTTCCAGCTTTAACAAGCGCCGCGAAGATTTCCCCGACCTTCGGTCGTATAATGACTATCTCGAAGAAGTCGAGGATATAAGTAAGCGCACGTATATTGGATCGTTGCTGAACTTCATTTAACTTGAATGTAGCATTCAATCTCATTAACGATATCGACGTTCCGGAGACTGAAGCTAGGATAGAGAGATATCGCAAAGAGAATGCGGCGTCGATCGAACTCAACTTGCGACGAGAGGAACAGTATGTCCAAGCTTTAAAAGAGCAGGAAGAGCAAGATCGGTCAGAAAGAGAACAACGCGCGCTCGAAGCCCGCAAAGAGGAAGAATTAGAACGCGAGGAGAAGGAAAAGGGCCGACGAGAGATCATTGATCGACTGGAGACGAGTACCAAAGATGCAACCAAGGTTATCGCCAAATCCCGAGCGGAGGCAAACAAGCGGTTGTCTGCTCGCACTGCTGCGACTACCTTGGCCAAGAGCAGTGCGCAACTCTTACGCTCACGTGCGGCGCAGAGTACCACCATTCCCGATGTGCCACACGTTCCCCTACAGGACGATTGGTATGCGTACGAAGATTTGTATACCCTGCGGGACAACTACGAGGACATCTACAGCGAAGCGGTACGAGAAGACCCAGAAGGCATCATGAGGGCAGGGGGATACCGTGTACACGAAGCCTGGGACAGGGCTGTGAGGTCGGCGGTCACTGCGTTGTTTTTGCCTCCACTCCCAGGAGCCACTCAATCCGATATTACTCCTGGAGAGCCTCAGAGCATCGTGGCTTCCATATGATGATACAGATTCAGATTCACGATAGTCAACTACTCTATGCTTATTGTCCCTCTTCGCGAGGCAGATGGTACTAATCCACACATATGGTAGAAGACTTCCGAGGATATACAGTGAAAATGAATTAACATTCAACGGTACTGAAAACGACTTTGCGATCATTTTGCTCCTGGTCTGAGAGCGGATCATCCATGGTAAAGTAGAGGAGTTGGTATTCTTGCTTCTTCCTGAAACGATGCTCAGATTAAATGGTAGGTCACGTGGCCAAGAGTGAACTAACTTGGGTCTCTTCAGCCTGAATGCTTTGATGACTGTGTCTGGATCCAGAGTGGACTTGAGAGCCACGGCTCGATGTGCATCATCCATTTTCTCGTCATCCGAGTCGGGTATGCTGACAATCCCATCGGGATCCTCGTCCGTGCGTGATCGCTTCTTGGAACCAGGGGACTTCGATCGCTCATGGCGTTTGCTTTTACCTAGCGAGATGGATGATGACGACCCCAAATCCGCACTGTGCGACACGTTGAGAGCAGCCTGACGAATATCCCCAGGAATCTTGCTATTCGTTTATGTTAATTCTCAATGTCCCACGAGTATTCACGTTGTCAAAACATCACCTTGAAGGGTCGAACACAAGGAGGTTGTACTTGCCATTTTTCCCGAGTTCATAACCCACGATTGTTGCGGAATGACCGTCATACTGCATTATAACAGGCATCTTACCGGTGGCCACAACAGGCGACGCGGTACGAAGTATCTTGTTGACATCTCCCTCGGGCTTTTCGGTGAAGTAATTAACAACCCAGTCTGTCAATGTGTCAAATCCTGTAGGATAAATATGAGTGGTATGTCTTCACAAGATGAAGCAGTAAAAACCTTTAGGGGAATTCCTGAGGTCAAAATCCACAAGTTTGCAGCTAAGACAGTTTTCCTTTGTTATTCCATGCCAGCTACAAGTTATCGCGAATCTTACGGGATTTTGCGAGACGTGAAGGCAGCGTAGAGGTCTGGTGATCTGGATTAGGAGTCGACGTCTGCTTATATTTACTACACAATACCTCCAGTTCCAAGTTTTTTCTTAGTATCTACCAATTTATAATTGAGGCCGCAAGCACCGATATCATCATAGCCTGTCAAACTATGTCAGAATAAAAAATGTGGATTTATAGTAACACTAATATGTTGTTACCTTGTTTCCACGCGTCTTCTATCCAGTGTTGCAGGTTTCGTACGCCAGGGGGTGATGGGGAACTGAGGTGAGCAGAGTAGACGGACTGGAATTGCTGGTCCATGAGAGCGGCACATGTTATCAGAAAGTTGCGGTATCTGACGACACAATGATCAAACTGGTCAGCCCAAACCTCTCGTTTCCAATGTTAGGTGAACCCACGTACCCGCAGCCCCAGGCCAAGTCAAAAGATTCGCGTAAAATATGAGGTGTTCGCTCGTAGCATAAGACAGCACGTTGAGTAGCACCTTTCCCGTAGGATTTCTTCAGTGCTTCTTTCAAAGCTGAGAGTACTCCTAGCAATCTTCAGGTGCTAATCCTGACCTCACCCAAAAATGCCTTACCAGGTGTGTAATTGTCAGGTGGCGCCATTGGCTGTGTAGGATACCAGAAAACATCCTCCGCGCTCCTCCTGGACTTCATCGGTGTCTTGTCTCGCCGGCAGGTAATCACGGAGGCGGGTTTTGATCTCCCACGTCTGGGCTGTACTGGCAGCGTTGCGGACGCATCAAGCTCGGAGATACAGGCAAAGGAAATTACTCAAACCGCACCGGTTGTCTGGCCAGAGTTGTGTTGCCCGTAATGGTCGTGTCGGTTAGTATCACTCAGGCCATGTAGGTTGGCGGGGTAGATTTGGCAGATATCGTTTATCCCGGAAATGCTTGCAAAGTGTCAATAATAATGTACAGGTTGGAGACAAGCATGAGGAATTACCTTGGGTCTATGATATTCTTCTCCACTATTTCTATTTCGTCGTCCGACATGTCAGTTCATGGCGTGTGGTGGTGGCAGTGTCGATGAAGAGTGACTTATATAAGCAGCTCGGAGGATAAGCCAGCTCTGGACGCGCGTCCACATATACAACTAATCTTCACCAATGTCCAGGTCTTATGATCGCGGTGAGCACCACTTCTCCGTTCAGGGTTAAACACTAATCTTGTACTGTAGCGCTTACCGTTTTCTCCCCCGACGGCCATTTGTTCCAGGTAGTGTCCAGACGCGTCATCCCCGATCCTCCATCTCATGAGATGCTATGCAGGTCGAGTATGCGCTTGAAGCCGTTCGGAAGGGGACATGTGCGGTAAATATCTGTCGCGCACATCCAGTCAACCCAATCTTATTCTTCTTACTAGGTCGGCTTACGAGGCAAGGATGTTGTTGTATTGGGCGTCGAGAAGAAATCTGTGCTGCAGCTTCAGGACCCTCGTACGGTCCGCAAGGTCGTGATGCTTGATGATCACATTTGCTTGGCGTTTGCTGGTATCATATCCCGTCCACGATCGATTGCTTTGGACTCACCCCTCCAAAGGTCTCACTGCAGACGGTCGTGTCCTGATCGACAAGGCGCGGATAGAATGTCAGAGCCATCGGCTAACAGTGGAAGATCCGGTGACAGTGGAGTACATCACGAGACACATCGCTGGTATTCAACAGGTGAGTATACCCTCATGGACCCTGGCAGGCCCTAAACTTGTATATAACCAGAAATACACGCAATCGGGTGGTGTCCGTCCCTTTGGTATCTCAACACTGATTGTCGGTTTCGACCCCCACGACACCAGACCAAGATTGTATCAGACAGAGCCCAGCGGTATTTACAGCGCATGGAAGGTGGGTAACCACCTAAAGTACCACTATAATATCCCTCCCAAACTTTTTCCAGGCAAATGCTATCGGTCGCTCATCCAAAACAGTCCGCGAGTTCTTAGAGAAGAACCACAAGGATGATATGACACGCGAAGAGAGCATTAAGCTGACGGTCAAGAGTCTTCTCGAGGTTGTGCAGACAGGAGCAAAGAATATCGAGATCAGTGTGATGGAAAGTTATGGAAAGATCACCGTGAGCGTCCTTCAAATCTTCAAAGTATCCTACAGGTTAAATAGAATTCCAGAATTTGGAGCTCTCGGAGATTGAGGGGATTGTAAGCGAGATCGAGAGAGAGAAGGAGGCTGGTGGGTTAATTATGATTATGTTTTTAGCAACATGCTGATGGTACCTCGGAAGAGGCCGAGCGAAAGCGCACTCGATTGGCAGCAACTGCGGCTGGGCAAGCTGCAATGGCAACGCGGGCAGAAGCTGGCCAGCCTTCAGGACAGTAAATTTCAGATTCATTGTATCAGTCATTACAAAATACGAACTACCTGAGCATTTGCGCATGAGCTGTAAGGCTGTGTTCTTTGTTTCGCCGTAGATTGTTGTTTGTCAAAGGCTTCCAAAATAAACAAACGACAGGTACACGTACAAGCCACGTCAAGGAAGCAGAACGCGTGGGCCGACCAGCTTTGTGATCAGCCCCAGTTATGCATTCTTCATATCTCGGATCGACCCCGCGAATAGCTCAAAAGCATGTTCTCCTCTCAGAGACACTTGCCGTGACGTCGGTCATGCGAAAGAACTCGCGTTGGGCCTCTGCAACGCATACGCTCCACGCTCGGGATTATGCGCTAGCAAGGGATCTCGGTCTTCGGAGAGCAAGCCCTGGAGACAATAACCAGCGTTCCAAGAAAGTCTCGCCAGAGGCAGATCTCATGGATGGCTTCCAGGAACTCAAGCGTACCGTTCGTGGTGCTGAAGGTTGGTCCGACTTGTGCCCGAGATTCATGCCTCATGGTGCTCCAGATATCCAGAGCATACCTCTGCCTGTCCTCCTCGGTCCCTTCTTTGCCCTCATCCGTTCCCCAATCTCGACAGGTCCCATTACATCGGCGGCGCTTTCTGCCCTTCACAGTTTCTTCGTATGTGGATTGATTTCAGCCAATTCCATCGAACTGGAGATTGCATTGGTCGAGCTGAGCAGCACAGTATCACACTGTAAATTCGAAGCGAGTGATTCGTCGGGAGACGAGGTCGTTCTGCTCAAAATCATGGCAGTAATCCACGACTGCATGGTTAGCAGTGGTGTGGGGGCGTTCCTCGGCGACGTGGAGGTCTGCGAGATGCTAGAAACGGTGTTGACGACGTGCTGTCAGATGAGGTTAAGTGGTTTGTGGCATCATCTTCCGTGTTTCTGTGTCCCTCTGATGAACACAACCAAGAGGTCTTACGGCGGTCTGCGGAATCAACGATGCTTTCGATCGCTCGAACAATGTTTGGGCACCTCCACGAATTTGACCCCGCCGAGGAGGAGGCGAAGCTCCGTGTCCACGAAGATGAACCTCAGCACGGCGACCTTAGCCTGTCGGTCCCGACTACCATGACTTCACACAGTCGGGTCATCGACAACTCAATCTCTTCAGATACACACGGAGAAGAGATAAAGTATACAAGTACTGTGGGACAGGACCCCACACTCGATGCAGCCGGTACCCCGGACAGAATCATGGAAGGGAGCGTTCCATCTGCTGTTGCCCCCAGACCTTGTAAGTTTACACACAACTCCTTTGAACCAATCTCATGTATCATCCATTACAGATGGCCTTCCTGCCCTCTTAGAGCTTCTTCGGGTGCTTGTTAATATTCTAGATCCAAATGATCAAGTCCACACAGATTCGACGCGGTTGACTGCTCTCATCATCCTGAACGCTACTATCGAAACATGTGGGACTAGGATCGGAGATTATCCCTCTCTTACTGTCCTGATTCTAGATCTCGGATGTAAAAACCTTTTCCAGCTCGCGCGTTCCGACAACCCCGCTGTGTTGCAGGGTGCTCTACGAACGATCTCTTCGTTGTTTGAGACCATGCGGCCACACCTCAAGTTGCAACAGGAGCTTTATCTCGCTTTCAGCATCGATCGCCTGGCAACCCCACCTCTTCTGAGATCCAATACTACAAAAAAGCACCAAACGTGTTCACCACGTCCCGGCACTCCCGCTACTTCGACTCCGACTCTTGGACCAGTTAACACAGAACTTGACTTAGAGAAAGGCAGTCCTGTTCCTTCCCGCCCTCCCGTACAACCGGCCCGTGGTGACACCCGCGACTTGATGTTGGAGACATTGAGTCAGATATCCCGGCATCCTAGTTTCATGGTCGATCTTTACGCCAACTATGATTGTGACATCAACTGCGAGAATCTCTTTGAACGACTCATAGAGTTCTTGACCAAGGTTGGTCTGGCATGTGTCATCGTCTCTTCGTTACCTCATTCCGTTTGTAGGGGGTGTACCCTTGGCAATACTCGTCGGCTTCAGAGACGCAGCAGTTGCATTCGCAGTATCTTTGTTTGGATATGTTACTAGTGTTCGTGAATGACATGGCAGCACGCGCGCGAGGTGTAAGTGTCTTTTTGTGCCCCGTCATATACGCTCACTCGGGGTGCAGGAAAGCGAAGCCTGGAAACCGGTATGTTTTACTTGCGTCCCTCGGAATGCATTCTGAAGCTGTTCCCCAGGATTTCGAGTCACCAGAACAACTCCTGCAAAACAAGTCTAGGAAGAAGCTTGTGCTGACGGGGGCAGCCCGATTCAATTCGAAGCCCAAGCTCGGACTCGCTTTCCTGGAGGAGAACAAACTCATATACTCGGATCTTTCCCTTGAAGTATCTCGCGCAATGAGTTTGGCAAAGTTCCTGAAAAGCTCCACTCGCCTAGATAAACGTCTGCTTGGGGACTACTTGTCAAAACCAGATAACTTAGAACTATTGAAAGAGTTCATGAACTTGTTCGAGTTCAAAGATGTGAACTACTTCTCTTTCCCAGATGTTTCGTAACTCTCACACACATCTTCAGAAACCGATAGTGGATGCCATGCGGGAGATGCTCGAAACTCTCAGACTTCCCGGAGAGTCCCAACAGATTGATCGTATCGCTGAGACGTTTGCGTTGGTCTATTTTGCTTCAAAGCCAGGCAAGTGTAGATATCTTTGGTGTCACTTCATCGCTGATGCATGCTGTACTGATATTTTTCAGCTGAAATTAAAAATCAAGATACTGTTTATGTACTGGCATACTCAATTATTATGCTTAACACTGATCTCCACAACCCTCAAGTTCGGGCAAGTATAGCTATCTTGTCACTCTTCCTCTATAGCTCATAATATACTAGAAACGGATGACAATAGAGGATTACCAACGGAATCTGAGGGGACAGAATGGTGGAGAAGATTTTTCATCCGAGTTTCTAGTATGGGCTATTCAGATCTTCGTTTGCTCTGGCTAACTTTTTCCAGCAACACATTTATGACTCAATACGCAAGCGCGAAATCATTATGCCGGAGGAGCATACTGGCCAACTCGGGTTTGAATATGCATGGAAAGAGTTGCTTGCCCGCTCACGACAATCCGGTCCGTACAAAGCCTCCTCAAAAGTGTTCATGGCTAAAAAAAACATTTCGTAGGGCGCTTTATGATGTGCAACTCAACCCTCTTTGATTTTGACATGTTCAAAACCGTCTGGAAGCCAGTTATATCTGCCATCGCCCATGCCTTCATCACTTTCGATGACGAATATGTAATCCAGCGAGCAATTTCAGGATTCCGGCAATGCGCTACACTGGCAGGACACTTCAATCTGCCGGATGTGTTTGATTTCGTGGTAGTTTCGCTTTCGCAGGCGACCAGCCTTCTGTCCGAGAACCTCCCTGTTCACGTCCCCCACTATCCGGTCGTTGAAGTTGAAGGACAGTCTATAACTGTTTCCTCGCTGTCTGTCAAATTTGGAACAAACTTCAAAGGACAACTGGCTGCGGTGGTTCTATTCAATATCGTCAACGGCAACGGCAATGCCCTTCGTGAAGGTTGGACACAAGTAAGATCATCTATTGTCATTGTCGGCACTTCGAGCACTAATCCCTATGGAGATTTTCGAGATGTTCCAGAACTTGTTTATGCACTCCCTACTGCCGACAAGGATGTTACAAATGGAAGATTTCCTTGGTGGTGTTACAATGATACCACTCCGTGGCGCTCGCCCATCAAGGCCAGCTCAAAGGAGTGATGGTTTACTATCCGCCCTGTCGTCGTACCTCATGACTCCCTATAGCACAAGCTCCGACGACCTCGTACCTGAAGCCACAGACCAAGAGGTAGAGAGCACGTTATGCACTATCGACTGTATAGCATCATGTCGTCTAGACGAACTTTACGCACAGATTATGTGAGTTCGTACTGGAGAGGGTGACACAAATCATTGATCGTCGTTTAGGCAGCTGGAGTCGGAGGCCCTGGTCGCTTCCATTAGAGCCCTTGAGGCGCTCGCGCACGAGAGGACCATTGCCAGGCTCAAGCAAGAATCAGATGATGTTGCGAGCCCGTACAGCGGAGCACCCCAGAGTGACGGAACCTACGTTTTACCCTACGATCCCGCTGCTGTCTTCCTTCTGGAAACGATGGTAAGCATTGCATGCCATACGACTCAGTGTATCGAAGACCTTTGGTAAGTCTTCACTGAGCCATATGTACATCCATGATTGAAATATGCGCATTTTAGGCCCGTGATTTTCGAGCACTTGTCGGCACTCTTATCTGCCTCAACGCACTATAGTGTGCTACTCATTGAGCGAGCTGTTGTTGCACTCTTGCGTCTTGCGTTGATCCTCGCTCAAAAGGTGAGTATACGCCCACTTGACTCAGGCTTAACGCCAACATGTTTGAAATGAAGAATACTTTGCGCGATCAGCTCTATATATCACTTGATTTGATCGCCAACCTGCCATCGTCTGTCGCCAACTCCGTTGCAGAACACGTAGTGGCAGGTGTAGGCCTGATTTTGCAACATAAATCTCCCTCTAGGTGAGCCGTTTTTATCCTTTCAGACAGAGTGCCGGGATTATACTGATGATCAACCTAGCACGCAGACCGAGTGGAATGTTATATTTGCGACGCTCCGTTCAACGATATCGAATCCCGAGGCAGCTCGATCCACGTTCAACCTTATTGCAAGTTTCGCCTCCCAAAGACCGGGACAACAAATCACCCCAGATAACTTTGCTGGACTCTTGGCTACTCTGGACGACTTTGCTACCGCTGCGGGGACATCGATACAGTTGCCATCACCAAAGCCTCGTCGAACACGGCAGCAGCCAACCGCAGAGTAGGTCATTATCCTTCACGGCCAACTCTTGCTCACGCATTCATTTTAGCTCACCTCCTATCGATCGCGGCCGCAAATCCATCGACCTAATTTTCGACCTGAAGAGAGTTATTACACCATTTGCTGAGTCTGCCAAGTTGCAGCCCGGACAAGGTAACCATCTGTTGCCTTTGAACCCGCGTAGGCTGTGACACTGATGTTTCTCAAACCCAAAACCAGTTTGGCGGTATTATTGCCTACCGTTGAGCTCATCTTTGGGGAAGCAATCGACGAATCCATCTAGACTCGTTCGAAACACTGCCATCAATCAGCTGCAACGCCTCTTACTCGGTCCTCAACTCGTCTATGATGAGGCGGACCACGACCAGGTCGAAGAAATTTTCAACACCGTGATCTTCCCCATCGTGGACGAGCTGTTGAAACCCCAGGTGTATTTGCTAGATCCTCAGGGCATGTCGGAGACGCGATTAAGGGCGTCTGCGTTACTGTGCAAGGCCTTTATGCAATTCGAAGTAACTCAAAACCGTCAGAACGCGGACGTTCGGATTCTGTGGATCGAAATCTTGGATTTTCTTGACCGTCTGATCAGCGCGGAAAAGAGCGAACCATTGGTACGTGCTAGTTACTGTCTTTTGCACCTCCCCAGTGTGCTGAACAGAGGATGTGCAGTATGAAGCTGTTTCTGAATCGCTCAAGAACGTGGTCTTGGTGATGAATGCAGCGAGCATCCTTGTCCCGCCACCTGTGGGTGAGGACGACCGTGACGAACAGCAGCGCACCATGTGGACTGCAACGCAGGCGAGACTGGAGCGATTCATGCCAGGATTCTTGACCGAAGTGGTCTCTGTGCCCCAGCTTACTATACCTTCAGCGGACTC
>QFEI01001164.1:89216-105926 GCA_003316145.1 Neoboletus magnificus | reverse complement strand
CGAAAGGGAGGAGACAGAAGAAACGAAGTTAGAGGTTTGTTCGGTGGACATAGTGAATCAAGAAGGTGAAGAGGTTTTCTGAGGGGGAAAAGTGGAAGGGTGACAGTTTTTATAGTTGGTGAGGATGGTTTTTGAATGTTTAAGATCCGATTCCGATACCCAGGAGTCTTCTTCGGCTGAATACCCTTTTCATCGGATTAGGTACATGCGGCGTTGAGTGGGTCCACGGTGGCGTAATATCCGTTCAATTTCGTATTCTTCTTCACCGTCGATAAGGTCAGGCGGTGGCGCAGGGAAGTTCAGGCCGTGGATATTGTTTTCCCGGTATGGAGATAGAAGGGAAGCATGGAATACTGGGTGGATCTTCCAAGCTTTCGGGAGGCAGAGTTGGTAGGTGATTGGTGACAGAACCTTCGTGATTATGAAAGGTCCTTCTCATTTGGAAGTGAATTTCAGGTTGGTGACGGAGCGTTTCAGGTTCTTAGCTTCTAGCCAAATCTTGTCTCCTAGTTGGAAGGGGGTGAATGAGCAATGGTTTCGAGAGTTCATGACTTGTTGGGCTAAGTCATGAGCGGCTAGGGCCTCATCTCGAGCTTTCTGAAGGGAGGAGAGTCGGAGTTCGACTGCTGGAAGGTTGGAGATAGGGAATATGGTGGGGAGGGTGTGGGGTTCATAGCCCATCATGAGAAAGAATGGAGATTGACCAGTGACAAAGTGGGGGCAGTGGTTATGTGCAAATTTGGCGTGAGAAATAGAATCAGCCCAGGAACCAGGGTTGGCGCCACAGAAGATGCAGAGGTAGGTCTCGACTTCCTGGTTTACTCGTTCGGTTTCTCCATCAGTCTGAGGGTGGTAGGCAGTGGAGAGGGACAGGTTGTAGTGGAGGAGGTGTCCGAGTTCTTTGGCGAAGGAGGAGGTGAATTGGGGGCCATGATCAGAAATGATTTTGTCGTACAGCCCGAAGTGAAGGAAGACTTTGTGGAAGAAAAGGGACGCAAT
This sequence comes from Neoboletus magnificus, assembly GCA_003316145.1. NCBI lineage: Eukaryota > Fungi > Basidiomycota > Agaricomycetes > Boletales > Boletaceae > Neoboletus > Neoboletus magnificus. Next base: position 104,927 of record QFEI01001164.1, on the reverse strand, counting down.
TCCTTCGGCGGAGATGGATTTCTTAGTGGGGCAGAGAATTACCCCCTTTGTAAGTCCATGGTTGACCACGACCAAAAGGGAATTGTTACACTCGGGCCGTGGTTAGGCAGCAAGTGTAGACTTTCAATAGATGAGGGATGGGCCTGACGAGTGGGGTCGAAGGTTCTTGGGTCGAACGTCGACGAAGGGGGATTCCTCTTGGTACGATGGACAAGGACGGTCGTCAAGGGGATTCCTTAGATGATGGAGACGAGGGATTGCGAAGGGAAGAAGTCCCAAAGCGATGAGTCAAGGGCCAAGAGTAGGGAGAGGCTGTCGAACAACGCTCAGGCCTTTCAAGGTTTCGGGACGAGAGAAGGGGTTTTGTATACAGGAGGGGAAAGTAAGATCTAGCTTGCAATACATGGTATTGACATCGAGTTTAAGTACTACTCGAGGCACTTTAGGGCAGACGTGAGTACAGGGAGATAAATGAAGCGGAAATGAAGACTAGGTAGTATGGAGGATGTAAGCTTGATTACGAAGTAAGTGGGAAGTGCGAGAGGAGCGGATGATGACAGGAGTGGGGTGAGTAATTGAGCAAAAAGAAAGATGAGTCCGGAATGATAAAGAAAAGGAAGAGGAGTGAGATAAAACATAACACGTGCTTCATATGCCACTGCCTGGACCATAAAAAGAAGGACTGCCGGTACTACCAATGCCCTACATGCTCCTTATTCTCTCCCGGACACCCCCAGAAGTTTTGCCCCAACCGCCGCCCATCTCCATCCTCGTCATCCTCGTCCTCCTCTCGATGGTCTAGATCATCACAATCCTCTCACCCACTCCCCATCCCCCCTCCCTCTCGCCCACAACGAAACCCTCCCGCCACCTGTGGAAATCGGCGTAATCGCCACTTCGGACGACACCATACCTCGCCTGACTCCATCTCTGACTACAGCAACAATGTCTGGGATGACACCGCTTACACGAATGTTACCGGATCGCCGGGATACTCGTACAGGGACTTCTAGGAGGATTTCCCTACCCTTCTTCGGTGCTTCAGGGATAGCCCAGGGGTAATGTTACGTTTCTTTCTTCTCCTCTCTTTTTCGATACATTTCAAATGGACTTATTTTCTTTTTGCTTGATTACTCATTCCATTCTTGTCATCACCCGTTCTTTCCACACCTTCCACTTGCTTCGTAATCGAGCTTACATCCTCCATACTGCCTTGTCTTCATTTCCGTTTCATTATCTTTTCAATACTCACACCTGCCCTAAACTATCTCGAGTAGTACTTAAACTCGATGTCGATACCATGTACTACAAGCTAGATCTTACTTTCCTCCCTGTATACAAACTCCTTCTCTCGCCTCGAAACCTCGGAAGGCCTGAGTGCTGTTCAACAGCCTCTCCCTACTCTTGATCCTCGACCTATCACTTTGGGACTTCCTTCCCTCGTGATCCTTCGTCTCCATCGTCTAAGGAATCCCATTGACAACCGTCCTTGTCCGTTGTATCAAAAGGAATCCCCTCTTGTCGATGTTCGACCTAGAACCTCCTTGACCCTACTCGTTGAGCCTGTTCTCTACCTATTGAAAGTCTACGTTCGCTGTCCAACCACGGACCAAGTGTAACCCCTTGTACAGTTTGACTTGTGAAACATTCACAATAAGGTGGATTTGCATAGATCTTGATAATTTTAATTTAATAGTATTAGGGCCTGCTAATGTGAGAATTTCAAAGGTCCTAGCCATTGTTCACTGAGCTTTCTAGAGACTCATGAAAGACATAGGTTTTCAATGGAAAGCCAAACCTGTTGGCCAATCTTATACTCCGGTGGTATAGATCTGTGTTTATCTGTATTGAAACACCCAAAAATCCTATTGATGGTGAGTTTGAGTGAACAAAGGCTAGTGAGATAAACTCAAGAATGAAATGATAAGAGAGACTATCTTTATGCTTCTGCTAAGGAGAGTTGAGTGGAACTCTAAGGGGAAACTCCAAAGAGAACTAGACTGTGTTACATTTTCTTTCATTCTCCTTCCTTTTTACCGCTTTCATGGACTTATCTTTCTTTTCACTCAATTACTCGTCCCATCCTCGTCACCATCCGTTTCTCTCGCATCCTCCACTTATTCCATAATCGAGCTTACATCCTCCACATAGCCTCATATTCATTTCTGTTTTATTCTCTCTTTTGTACCCACACTTGCCCTAAACCACTTCAAGTCATACTTGAACTTGATGTCAATATCATGTAATATAAGCTAGATCTTACCTTCCTACTTGTATACAACTCCCTTCTCCTTGTCTTAGAACTGAGAAAGGCTTAAGTGTTGCTCAAAGTCCCTTCTTGCTCTTGACTCTCTTGACCTATCACTTTGGGCCTCCCTCCCTTCACGATCCTTCGTCTCCATTGTCCAGGAATCCCCTTGACGACTGTCCTTGTCCATTGTACCAAGAGGAACCCCCCCCTTGTCAATGCTCAACCCAAGAATCCTTGACCCTACATGTTGAGCTCCCTCTACCTATTGAAGGTTTACATTCACAGCCTAACCACAGACCAAGTGTAACAGACTGGCGAACCAGGCTAGGACCTCTGGTCTTATATACACTTTTTATGTATGTACATGTTTGTATCATATCTATGATATCTCTCTCTATATGGTTAAATACCTGTGTAATGGAGATTAAATAGTATAGCCATGAAATGGAAGAGAAGAAGCAGTAATGAAATACATGATGCAATAGCATTGCTGTGGCAGAATGGAAGCGTGTGCTGCACAGATATTAAAGGGGGCTGTGAGGCATAGCCTTGCACAGGACAAATATGATCATGAGATTATATATAACTATATTGGGATCATCTAGATCTTTGAGATCTGATCTAAGATCTATGAGTCTCTAAGAGTTGTGACGTCTCAGTGTTTAGAGTCAGAGGTCATGTGACTTGACTATGGGTATCTGATATGATCAGTGATCTGGTCACATGATCTGATAAGATAAGAGAAGAGAAAAGAAGATTGAAAAATGAAAAACTAGTGTCGACTAGTGACAATGTTAGATGCATTAGGATGCAACTATAACATGTATTGAGCTTCATTTTGAAACACCCAAGAGTTCTGAAGAAAACCTTAGGCAATTAACTAGTAAACTAGGGAAGAGATAAAGTGAATGAGTACTGAAGTACTCCTGAGTGGATCTCAAGGGGAAAGACTAAGAGAACTCGACTGGAGATCCAATGCTAGGCTTTTGGGATTTATATATTATTCTATTGTTTGTACATGTTTGTACCTAATCTATAGATACGTAGTCATAACAAGTCATACCCTGTGCCCTAATGGTCAGGAGTTGCCACCATGAATCATGAATGGTAATTAAACATAGCTTTCGAGGCTTGTGTGGAATGGAAACAAAGGAGCAGTAATTACTAAGGGCTGTGAGGCATAGCCTTGCACAGGACAGAAATGAAAGAAAGACGTGCACAGCATGGAGATGAACATGGGAAATAATATATCTATAAAAGGAATAATTAAGGCACCAAAGTGGTGATGAGTCTTTGAGGGTGTAGCCTCAGTGTTTAGAGTTAGAGGGTGTGAACTTTGACTGTAGAAGAATAGATAAGATGAAATTAGATGATCAGTGAGGTCATGTGATCAGATAAGATAAAATAAGAAGAGAAAAAAAAGAAATAACTAAGTCTTATAGAAACTTGTGACAGTAACTGGACTGTAACATATTTGCTCCTGTGCTATTTTTAAGTTCTTTTTAACTGAATCCAATGTTGAAGCCATGTCTGAACCAAAGGTTTTAGCCAATGGTGCCTTATCAGATAAGATATACTCAATTCCTAATCTTAACTGATATGAGTGTGTGACTTCAAAGGGTGACTTTTTAGTTATGAAGTGGATCTTAGAGTTTATACTAAATTGAGCAATGGCTAGCCAATCACTCCACACTTTTTGCTTGTCAAAGCAGAAGATATGTAAGAATTTTCCAACTTCCTTGTTAACAGTCTCAGATTGTCCATTGGTCTGTGGATGAAAGGAAGTGGAGAGTTTTATTTTGATTCCCAGTGCCTTGTTAAGCTCTAGCATAACTTGGGATGCAAACTGGGGGCCTCTGTCCAAGGTGATAGAATGAGAAAGGCTGTGGTGCTTCCATATGTTATTGAGGAATAACTTCACTGTGTCAAGGGCAGAACATTTTTCTGTACATGGAATTAATTACATTTCTTTTGATAGCCAATCAACAACTGTGAGAATAGCATTGTAACCATGGGAAATGGGTAATCCTGTGATGAAATCAGATGTGATGTATTCCCAGGGGATCTGTGAAATTGGCAACAGTTGTAATAAGCCAGCTGGGGCTGTTACACTCGGTCCATGGTTAGGAAGCAAACGTAGATCTTTAGTAGGTAAAGGGGCTTAGCACATAGGGTCAAGCATTGACAAGGGCAACTTCCTCTTGTACAATGGACAAGAATGGTTGTCAAGGGGATTTCTAGATGATTGAGACAAAGGATCACGAGGGACAAAAGACCCAAGGCAATAAGTCAAGGTTGGAGAGTAAGGAGAGCCTTCAAGTGACACTCAGACCTTCTGAGGTCTTTGAGACAAGGAGAGGGGGTTGTATACAAGTAGAAAGGTAAGATCTAGCTTGTGCTACATGGTATCAACATCGTATTTAAGTATAACCCAAGGTAATTTAGGGCAAGTATGGATAAGAATGGAAAATGAGACAGAGATGAAACAAGGCAGTGTATGGAGGATGTAAACCTGATTATGAAGCAAATGGAAGATACAAAGGAAATGGATAATGACAAGGATGGGGTGAGTAATTAGGTGAAAAGAAAAATAAGTCCGTAAATGTAGCAAGAAGAAAGAAAACATAACACATAGATGGGAAAGGTACTGAATGGGGTTCTGACAGTTTGGTAAGAGAGTCCAGTCAAATGGAAGTGTGATCCAGGTGATCACAGTGACAAGATGAAAAGATGAAACATGTGATGAAAGGAAAAAAGAAGCATGCGAAGGAAAAAGAAAAAAATTGTAACACTATCCAGGAAATGTCTCTTAATGAGGCATGAGCCTGGTTTAATGATTATGAAGCCACTGCCTCAAAGGCAGGAAAAAACTAGGTCCAACACACATTTCTGGATGGGTGAAGGACAAGGACCCTTCTTTTATGAACTCTTTCTCTTATTTACAATGACTCCAAAAACTGTTCCAATGTTTTGTAGTTTTGTAGTGTATATGAAATAGCAGTATTAGGCATGGGAACTCCGTTTAGTGTTGGTGGGAACAAGTGACATACCAACCCCTGGCTACCTGCTGATCTAATATTCATGTGTTCCAGTGCAGGGGCTGCCGAGATACATCTATTTTAAAACAGGAACACTATTGGAACAGTTTTAAAGCTTTTCATATGATTCATAAGATTTCAATAAAACAAAGGAATAGTTGTTGTTATTTGGTGCTACAAACAAAGATACACATATAAATATAATGTCTGAGCTTGAAATATGTCTCACACTTCTTTCCTTTCAACCACTACCATCATGCAATCTCTTTCTACTACTCAAAAAGCACTATTCTCTCTCAACTTGATTCTGGCTATTCTATTCACTCTATTGTATCCAGCACAGGTGTAGGCATTGCCACCATCTCCAGACTTCATTCCAAGGAGCATTCCAACCTTCAAAAGTCTTCTGGAGGTCATCCATCCAAGCTTTCTTACACAGATATTCATCATGCTCAACATCTTATCACCTCTGGCAAAGCTGAGACTGCCGTTCAGGTAACCAAAACACTCTCCAATATCATCAACCAGCCTCTATCTGCCAACACAGTTTGCCTTCACTTGAAAAAGAATGGTATAAAGGCAATAGTCAAGTCCAAATGCCCCCTTCTCTCTGCTAGACATCACAAGATCCATCTAGACTTCACTTATGCCCACAAAGATTGGACTATGGATGATTGGAAAAGAGTAGTTTGGTCTGATGAAACCAAAATCAATCATCTAGGATCAGATGGACACAAATGGGTGTGGAAAAGGGCAGGTGAGGGGCTTAATAACAGGTTGATAGAGAGGACTGTCAAGTTTGGAGGTGGTTCTGTGATGATGTGGGGGTGTATGACTTGGCAGGGAGTTGGCTATGCTGCCAAGATTGATGGTAGGATGAATGGAGACCTTTACCTTCAGATTTTAAAGGATGACCTGCTAAATACTCTGCAATATTATGGTCTTAATTCTCCTAACATCATCTTTCAGCAGGACAATGACCCCAAACACACCTGCAAAAAGGTCAAGGCATGGCTAGAGAAGCAGGACTTTAGAACTATGATATGGCTTGCACAGTCTCCTGACCCAAACCCCATTGAGCACCTATGGGGTTATCTCAAAAGAAGACTTGCAGCACATGAAAAGCCCTCTAGTGGTATTCATGAGCTGTGGGATAGGATTTAGGATGATTGGGAGAAGATATCAGTTGAGGAGTGTCAGAAGTCAATTGAGAGCATGCCTAAAAGGATTCAGGCAGTGCTTAAAGCCAAAGGAGGATATACTAAGTACTAATATCTATCAAATACCCTATTTATTTTAAAAGCTCTAAAACTGTTCCAATGGTGTTCCTATTTTAAAATAGATATATCTTGGCAGCCCCTGCACCAGATCACATGAATACTAGATCAGCAGGTAGCCAGGGGTTGGTATGTCACTTGTTCCCACCAACACTAAGTGGAGTTCCCATGCCTAATACTGCTATTTCATATACACTACAAAACTACAAAACATTGGAACAGTTTTTAAAGTCACTGTACAGTGAAGTTTGGTGGAGGAAATGTCATGGTATGGGTTTGTATGAGTTGGGAGGGTGTAGGGAGACTTGCAGAGATTGAGGGGAAGATGAATGCTGAGCAGTATGTGGACACTTTGAATAACAACTTGCTACCCACCATGGAGAAAAGTGAAATTTCTTCAGAGGATCTTATTTTTCAGCAAAATAATGATTCTAAACACACCTCCAAAAAAGCCAAGGAGTGGGTGAAGAACAACAATATCACTCTCCTGGACTGGCCCCCACAATCCCCAGACCTCAATCCTATTAAATATCTCTGGCATTACATCAAAAAAGAACTTTGTCAATATTCAACACAAGCCAAAGGAGTTTGAGAGATTTGAAATAGAGTTGCAGAGGTGTGGGGAAATATAGAGCCAGAAGTGTGTCAGGAGTTGATTGAAAGTATGCCAAGAAGGATTGGAGCAGTGATCAAGGCTAAAGGGGGTCATACCAAGTACTAAAACTGGCTTTACCATATTTTAAAAACACACTCACATAATTGTTCCAATGAGTGGCTGTTTTGAATTGAGTATATCTCCATAGTTTCTTATCTGAATTACATGATTCTTCTTGCCACTGCTAGCCCTGAGTAAGGGCTTTATTCATACACTAACACTTTGTTTGTATTTGTTTTGGTTCCTTTGTTATTCAATCAGCAATTAAAAAGTACAATACATTGGGATAATTTTGTGAGTCACTGTATATGTGAATTAGAGTGGAGAGTAAAAAGGTAAAGAATACAATGGAATGTAACAGATTGATGAGTAATTGAGGAAGGTTACAGAAGGTGGTAGAATAGTGAGTCAGTTGAATGATATCATTGTCAAAGATTCTATTAGAAGGAGAACAGAAATGAAAGAGAACAAATGGAGATGAAGAGAAAGTACTGGGTGGAGCTCAAACAGCATGGTACATTGTTCAAGAGAGGTCAAAGGTGAACATAGGTGAAGGAGAACAATAAAACAATGACAAAGAGAAAAAAAAGGATTGTAACATTTTCCACTGTTTATCTGATCATGTGAATGGGATTGAACCTCCCAACAATTAACCTTGCAAGCAAGGTGATAGGAATAAATGTACCCAAAGAATGGATAGCAGACAAAAGGAATAAGATAGAGTGAAGAATTCTTCTTCATGATATCTGGATACAAAGACCAGAATGAGAAATACCATGAGAATTCCAACAACCACTTGCAAAAAGGGAAAGCACCAATAATGGATGCTATTTCTGGTCCATGGCTCTCCATGGCCAGAGCATTCCTGCATTTGAATGGCTCAACAAGATGGTCATAATTGGGGGCAACTTTGTAGTTGTACATGATTGACATGATCACAACTGCAGCAAACCTGAATGTACTTTCTCTGTTAGTATGGTACACTCACTTACATGAGCAATTTTTGATATGCTTGGTAAAATCATGAGGTGTGCTGAAAATATCCAAGATGAGGTGGCGAGTCTTTCTCAACTGAGTAGGACAAAAATCAAGAGCAGCTTCAGCACTGAACACTTGATGCAACATTCTCCTTTGTGAACACCATTCATCCCCATATTGAAACCAAGCAAAGTTGAATGACCAGCCAAATCTAACACATCAAATGTCGAACTAGATATACAGATGAAAAAGTGTGATGATGCACGGATCTCTCGTAGCAAGGTAGGGTCTATCCGAGTAAATACGAGATCGATGATCAAGGAGATCCTTGGCAATTTTCTTCGAGTTGATCACAATCATGTCTTGCTTCAGAACGCAGATCATAAATACATCGTACGGCGAGGTGAGCCTCTGACTACCATGGTGGTCAATGAAGGATCCGAATGGGCCGTAACCAGTGGCCCATTCAGCATAGGTGACCCAAGGCTTCTTAGGGTCGATGCTGAATAGATTCCCAACGAGGGGGAGAGGAACGGGACCGGGAGGGAGACGAGAGCCTCGGACCGTCTGTCGTCGCCCCTTGAGTGAAGTGAGAGCGGAGACCACGCCAACCGCCACAAAAGTTACATCAAATTCAAAGACGCGAAGCGAGCCATGTCGATCAACGAGGGTGGACGGGGGACGAGACACTCGGTACGGTTTATATAGACCTCAACTTCGACGAGTGATGGACGGACCGGTCGGTTGACTGTGAGATCAACATTGGAGACAGCGAGAACCGGTGGAATAATCACTCCCCACAGATAACAAGATTGGACAGAGAACTTCAAGAAGGTGGTGCTTCCAATGCCAAGGACTCGAGGTATTATAAGTTGAATAGAAGACGGATTCGTAGGCAGACGCCTAAGCTTTTCCTGTCGAAAGGCATGAAAAGAAGGAGTACCTGCTGGCATGTCCTCTGACTTCATGTCTCTGATTTACCGCACCAGCCTATTTGGGTGGAAAGAAGCATTATACCCAATGAGGACCACCAGGTAACGCTCCTCTCTTCTTCCCGTCAGGCTTTTAGGCGATCCAAAGCATCCGCTTGGGCAAGTCGGACAATCACAAGTACCACGTCGATGTACCTGAGTGGTTGCCTATCGCGCGAGCGTCAAGGTGGGAGCATTCTGCTTCGTGCGTCCGCCTCCATGTGGAACGACCTTGCATAAATGGGGATTTCACGAGGATCAGGAGGTGTATCCTTTGTCACAAGTACCATCAAGCATAGTCACCAGGACACGGGAAACCTGCTGACTCACCTCGGCGCTGACTAGGACTAGTCAGCGTTATTGCCACTGATCCATCGCTTACCTGATAGCAAGATGGCTGTCAATGAGCGAGCGAGGATTCACCTCATATCCGGCCCGGCATCAGCATAAGGAATACTCGCACAAAGGAATCAGATACGACGACTCGAGGATAGATGGGCATACTACTACGAGGGGACATGGAGTTCGGATCCAAATGAGAAACAGAAATTAAGGAACGACAGGTCCATGCTTTGTAATTGCACGAACTTACACAACTCAGCCCATTATAAATTCCTGCGGGAAAACCGAGATTGGCAGACGTAAAAATAGCGAGAATGGGTGGTAGCACACAACATGCTGAACAATCCAGTGCAATGCGAAGAACAACAAAACAAAACAAAAAGATACAAGTGAAAGATACCAAAAGTGTGAAAGTACGGAAATGGTCATTGTATGGCAAGTGCGGTGGTGATTATTGGATCCGTGGTATCGTTACAGGGTTTTGCCAGAGTCGTGAGGGGGAGAGAGGCGGGTGGTTGAGCCAACTTTCGAAAGATCTGCCAGAGGCATTCATGAGGGGAAACATGAGAGAAGAAGGGGCTGACCTGAGCGTAGCAATCCATGGATTGGACACCATTCAAGGCCCACTTTCCATCAATGATGATGAATGGTACGCCGTTGACACCGTTTGCCCTAGCAGCCTCGATCATCTTTTCTACACAATCTAGAGCTTCCGTGGATTTGAGAAACTCGATTGCCTTGGGGGATCTAAGCGAAAGGAACTGTGTAAAACTGGAAAGCATACCCTCCCCCTATTCATGAGGCCAACCTTGACGGCAGCGTCGGCGAGGAAATTGTTGTTGCTGATATCCTCACCCTTTGCAAGGCACGCGTCGAAAATGAGAGAATTTAGCTGTTGCTGCATTACCTGACCGCCGACCTGATAGGCTTTCACGGAGAGCCTGTGGGCTTGGGTTGACCGACAGACTACGCCATCTTCCGCCCTAGATACGGATACGAGGGATTACTGTTATTCGCGCGAGGTAACGATTGGTAGACCCAAGAAAACATACATTTTCAAGCCGGCCTTTTGCGCCATGTCTGTTGCGACCTTCCACTTTGCCTCTGCCTGCTCCTTGCCGAACTTTTTAACAAGATAGGCATTGCGGCTGAAGCCCTTGTTCGCGTCGATGGTGTAGAGAGAGGACGAACACATGAGAGTGAATGGACGGAACTCGACGTCGAAACGGATGGGGAGGTCGTGGCAGGCTTCGATGGCATCATGGAGAGACTTGTTTGCTATGTAGCAGAAGCTGCAAATCTGGAGGAAGATGAGCAGGGACACGGAGAGAGGGAGAGAGGCGACGGACATAGTCGGATATGACGATGATTTTGACGAGGCGACGGGACTGATCTGAGTCTGGTTCGGGCATTATTTGGTGGGAGGAAGTGGAAGGGCAGGAGGAGAGAGCGGGCCCGGAACGGAGAGGGAGTACGGGGGAAGTGCATGGATGGGGACCTGCCTTTCGATAATATAGCCAGCCGATTTCCTCAGCATCCACCGGCATCTGTCAGCATCCCCTGTGACTCGCTAATTCAGCAGTATATTCCCACGATTACGCCTCCCATTTCCCATGCTTAGCAACTATCCTACAATCACTCTAGAAATTAGAATATCGAGTTCACGAGCCCACCTCCGATCGCAGCGCCTGGGTGTGTCCGAGTCAGCCAGGCCCAACACACTCTCACACACCACTCACCAGCACCGAAACCTACCCCACCGGCTGCAGATTGCGCCATCTGTGGATGTTCGTCACGTTCCCATCAAGCCAGCACCCGACCACACTCACCACCTGCCCGAGTCCTCCAAACTTGCTCTTCTTCCCTACCCCTGGCTGTGGCACCGGTTGCGGTGGCGGCGGACCAGCAGGCGGCATGTAAGAATAGTCGACTGCACCCGGTGGTGGTCCAATGAGTGGATTGCAGCTGGCCGGAGGTGGATAGTGTGGAAGTGGCGGTGCAAGGGGCGACGGGTGTGGAAGTGCAGGGGACTGAGAATGTCGGTGCTCTTCAGGTCCGTTGAAATGGATAGACGTCACCGACTTGCGTGGCTCTGGCACCAGGATCGGGGACAAGCTTCGAGGTGGCAGCGTTTCCACGTAGTTGGACGGGAACAAGCCTTGCGTTCCCGATCGATTGCGACCCGTCCACCAGTCTGCGTTCGTCTCCGCGATGACCTCTATGACTTCTCCTGCCTCGAACGACAGATCGTTGGGATCCTACAACTTCCCATCAATGGCCACACGACACGTGCAAAGTGCCATCCTACCTCGCTACACCACCCCCAGATCGCCCGTGCTTCCACTTTTCGCGGAGCAGGTGACATACTCAAACGCTGCGTCTCTTGTGTCAGCGACACGACCGATGATGCCTCCGAGTGTCTCTCAGCGTGCACAAAGAGCAGTGACAAGATCTCTTTTCCATCGGTCTCTGAGATCTGCCCGTGCGCCATGAGTAGTTCGACATTCTGCCCTGTTTGAGCGAGTATGTGTGCAAAGAGGGAATGAGGCTCGACCATGCTGGAAGGTGCAGCAACCTGTAGTGGTTCGCGCAATGGACAGCTCAAATTGGAATGGGCTTGCTGTTTATACTGGCGCAGCAACCCTGATGCTCGATTACCTCATGAAACTCGCGTAGAAAAGGTGTACAGGTCGTGTCCAGTCTTACATGCCTTGAAGTGAGACTGGGCCTCAAAGACTCTGAACAGAGCGAGCTGTCAGCTCTGAGATGAATCCCGTGTCACCAAGATGACAAATGGCGCGCTGCGTATTAGAACAGTCATGACATTGATCCCCCTGACCTTGACTAAAAATCAGAAAGTATACAGTGGCCTATGTAGGATATATTGTAGTCCCATTTGTCCCTATACATAATGGCCACGAAATCTATACATGTTACGGTGGCGTATTGCAACATGATCAGAACACCGTATGGATCATCCACTGGATCCGTGGAGTGTGCAGTGGTGCACGACTGGGTACAGGGCACTGTGGGATGTGCGGTTGCGCTGGTAAGTGCATGAGCAGTGAGCGGTGGGGTGGCACACAACCGAGTGCGGGGCACGGTAGAGTATGCCCCGCATGCGCCGGTGGTGGGTGCACAAGCAGCAAGCACGGTACTCGCCCGGGCACGGTCATGCTGGCAGGCACACGAACGGTGAGGTGGGAACGAGGCGGTGGTGGTGCATGACCGGGTACGCGGCACGGTTGGGCATGCTGTTCAGTGCACAGCGGCGGGCGGTGGGGCGGGCGGTACTCACCCGGAAGTGGTTGTGGTGGTTGAGCGCACGAGTGATGGGCTGCACAGTCACATGTGGTCGTGCTGGTGGTGGGCATTTGTGCCGGTCAGTGTGCGAGCAGCGAGCGTACTTACTTGGGCGCGGTTGCTCGTGGTCGTGGTGGCGGGTGTACAAGTAGTGCGCATGAGAGTGAATGCAGTCAAAGTCTACCGAATGCGATAACCATCAGTGCTCGGTCATCCTGCAAGCTGTCGTCAAATACATTATGTTCTCAGGCGTGTATTATGTCAATCGCTACGGTATTTTTTCCCTTTTCCTGGTGCTTCTGACAAAGTATTCTTGGCGCTGACAAGAAAGTCTCCGTTGGGGATAAATAGCGAGTGCTTGACTGATTCATTTGTCAGTTCTCAATGACTACTCCCAGGATCCATCTCGTCTGCGTAGGTGTCAGTCATGTTTCAACGATGATATCTCATTCGCCTCCACAGGGCGCCGGCAGCCTTAGCATTGCACCGCCTTCTCCTGCGACCGGTGGCGCTCGCTGTAACACCGTGCACGATGCTCAGGCCATCATCAATGCATTTGTTGATTTCCACGATCTCGATTCCCCTCTGGTTATCGATACTGCACGCATTTATGGAGCCGGCACTTCTGAACAGATGCTTGGTCAAATCGACGTCAAGAGGTGCAAAATTGACACCAAGTGCGTGGTCCGCTGCCAAATTTATCCCAGTGCCTAGGGGCTCAGCCTGGGCAATGACAGGATCTTCCCAAGTGCGGAGTCCCCCGCCACCCTGAACGTCCTCCGCGCATACCTGCAAGAATCCATCGTAGCCCTCGCACCCCACAAGATCCATACATTTTATCTCCACACCCCTGATCGTTCGGGTACTCCAATTGAGGAGACCCTGATTGCGATCAACACCTTATACAAAGAAGGCCATTTGTCAGTGTTGATGCTGCGAGACACCATTTTACGGCTGATTTATGATGGTAGCGAAGAATTCGGGCTGAGTAATTTCAACGCATGGGAGGTAGCAGAAATTGCTACCCTCTCGTCGGAACGCGGATGGTTGAAACCCACTGTGTACCAAGGGCTCTATAATGCGCTCGAACGCCGAGTTGAGCTTGAGCTCTTTCCATGCCTGCACAAATTTGGCATGAGATTTTATGCTTACAGCCCACTTGCGTATGTGTACGATATTTGAGGGGCACGCCAACGTACCGATCACGTTGCAGGAGCGGTCTTCTTACGAACAGGTTCCTCTCAGCCAAAGACATGGATGGATCTGGTGGCCGCTTTGACGCGAGTGTGTCTTGGATGGCGGGCATGTTGCGAGACCAGTATCAACCATTTTTCCCCACGGTGTTGAGGTTGAAAGAGGGTCTTGTGAGCCGTCCCTATCGATGATTCTAACGCGTTCTGTACCGATCGCTGCTCGTCAGGATGCGCAAGGGATTTCTCTTCCTAATGCGGCTCTACGATGGCTCCAACACCACTCAGGGCTCAAGCCGGAACATGGGGACGCGGTGATCATAGGTGCGAGTAACATTTCGCAGTTTCAGGCGAACCTGCGCGATAGGTGAGCCCTGGCAAGCCCCGCGAATCTGCCGAGTGAATGACATGTTCCATAGTGCGGATGGCCCCTTGCCCGAGTCTGCCGTTAAGTTGTTCGAGGATGCATGGGCTTCGAACAGGGGAATTGTGAAGCATTACGCACTCTGATGTATGACTAGGATAGCACAAGCTTATGCAGAGCGAAAAAGTGTACTTTTTAGTTGGTGTCGAATCGTCTGATCGGTCCAGACATGATACATCAGAGTGCTGTGTGAAGTTTGATGTGGCGTTATTTGGTGTCTGAGGTTATAACGGGGGCACATCATTACCGTAATATTGTCCTGTGGAACTATTATCTCCATCCTTCCCTCCTTCCCTTTCACTGACCATTTTCTTTGCACGCGACGTCCCATGTCTAGAGTACGCCACGCCACTCCTCGTCCCCTCCCAGCGCTGACTCCGGTACCAGGCACAGTTCTTGAGAGAGTACAAGCTTGTCGTCGTCGGTGGTGGTGGTGAGCATCCTCCACTCAATCTTGGACATCCCCTCAGCAATCCATTGTTCAGGTGTCGGGAAATCCGCCCTGACCATCCAGTTCATCCAAAGCCACTTCGTCGACGAGTATGACCCAACTATCGAGGGTACCTTCTTTCTCCTGTCTTTTCCGAGCACACCCTCATTCCCACGTCCCCAGATTCATACCGCAAGCAATGTGTTATCGATGATGAGGTCGCACTGCTCGACGTCCTGGACACTGCTGGACAAGAGGAATACGGGTATGTCTACTTTGTGCGACTCGCCTCGCTCAAAGAAGAACCAACGTTTACGATGCACAGGGCCATGCGCGAACAATATATGCGCACAGGCGAAGGCTTTCTCCTCGTCTATTCCATCACGTCGCGTAACTCGTTCGAGGAAATCAATACCTTCCACCAACAGATTCTTCGTGTCAAGGACCAGGACTCATTCCCCGTCATCGTCGTAGCCAACAAATGTGATCTCGAATATGAACGCCAAGTTGGCATGAATGGTATGACGACCCGCTTCTTTCCCCTGAGACCCACACTTTACATTTATTTGCTAGAGGGCCGTGACCTCGCCAAACATTTCGGTTGCAAATTCATTGAGACCTCCGCCAAGCAGCGTATCAACGTCGACGAGGCATTTAGCAACCTCGTGCGCGAGATTAGGAAATACAACAAGGTAAATTTGCCGCTGCGCCGACATCTCACATCGTGCCTGACACAACAGTGCAGGAACAACAAACTGGCCGGCCTGTCATGCCCAACCCGGGCGTGGGTGGAACTGGGTACGGTAATACCAAGGACTCGGGCGACGGTGATCATAGTGGATGCTGTGGTGG
>QFEI01001164.1:0-88953 GCA_003316145.1 Neoboletus magnificus | reverse complement strand
CCCGAGTAAACGTAGCTGGCACAATAATATGGAATGGAAGTAGTGCAATCAACCGACATAATTGCTACTTATGCGCCCTGAGAAGGATCTTTTGCGAGCACTAGTCATAGAGTTGATTCTCAGAGGCGTATCGATTCAGAGGTGATAACTCACATGGGGGTCTAGACACGTCCTCCTCGTTGACAGCTCTTATCGAATGGACCCCAAGGTCATACAATCCTGACACTCCACTATTGCCTCCCAACATTGAAATGCCGACGGTTCGGATCCGTTGGCGAAACATGGTTATCTGATGTTGGACCAGTTCGCCGGTGTTTGTAAGAATGAAGTTATCAAATGGGATCTGTCATAAACATGTCAACGAATGTAAGTTATGGGCACAAGAACCAAGGAAAAAGAAATGCTGTGGAACGAACAAAGATGTCCTCCCAACCCCCATCATTCCGTTTGAAATACAGGCGATGCTGCCAAAGGTCGGTCGAGACGGGGCCATCCGTCTGCAAGTTCACGTAGTAGGAATTTCTTGTCCGAGGATCTCCGCCAAGGCGTAATCGCAACCCGAGGTATTGATGGTTCGACACGTCGTCGCATATCTCTCCAAACAACGATGTCCGCGGCTAAGAAATCGAAAAAAAAGGCTACCCATCACCATTCGCCTTATCACGAACAAGACGACGACCTCTCCCCGCGGTGCAGAAAAGGGGGGAGGGATCCGTTCTGGCACTCCAATGCGTACCTTTGTCCTGAACCCTGCGTAACCGCCTCGAATCCTCCCTTGGAACTCTGGACGAACCGCTAGCTTCATCTCCCCCCAAAAACGAGCGGTGGCGGGACTTCCGCTACCCTTGATTCGTTCCGGAGACTCGTCCAGCGCGAAATGGAGAGTGGAAGTACCGCCAATGTCTGCGTCGCACCCGGTTGCGATTTCTCCGACGTCTTCTTGTGTGTGTAGCTTCAGGAGAGTGACGGGTGCCCGGTTGGGAGGGTTCGCGCCTTCCATACGGAGGACTGCCAGTGCGTTGAGGTGTCAAATTTCACTGCATGGTACAGGGAGGTAAAATTGGACATGCTTTTGACGGCGCCATCGGCGAGATATTTCGTGGACCTGTTGAGATATGCGCCGAGGTGTGAAAATGCCATGAATGGGTTCGTGTTAACTGGTACTACAGGCGAGTCCTTGTTTACGAAGATGTGGTAACCGGCACGAGTGATGACCTATATTAAACCTATAATTTAATCCGTAAACGATGCGACAAAGTAAAAGTGGTATGTCCATCATAACCAAGAAATGTCTGTCAAACGATACTGTCATTGGGTGCAATTGCTATCGTAGAGGAGCCGCTATTGCGAGACATCGGGCTCAACGTATTCGTGAAGTGGGCCGAAGGTTTGATCGGGTGGAGAAGCGTCTCGGGATGATGACCGTGAGTTGCTCGCCTGCTCATCACCTCCATATCCGCTTGATCGTCTAGCATCATCCCGGGGACGACCACATCGACTACCAGCTGCCGGTACGCTTCCTGGCTCTCCGTGTCCTGACATTCGCTCATTGTGCATCCAGACTCTTGTGACCAAACGGTGGTCGTGGTGATACAACTCAGAGTGTGCAGGCGTCGCGGGGTAAAGGGGCAGGGACCGAGAGTGTCTTGTTCATCACTACTCAGCTCTGGGACCTGCGGAAGTGGCCGAACCTTGCGAATATGCATTATCTCTACCGAGTTGCTTTCATCACTGAGCGTCATTGTCGGAGCAGAGCGATAAGAGGAAGAGGGTTGGGGATGTGATTCGCCTGCATTGTCAGTACCCCAGGCATTGACCTCGACCCGAGGAACCGAAAAACGTGAGATGTTCAACGCGGGCGGAGCTTTGGATCTGAAGGTTGGTCCCTTTGCTCCATTTTTAAAGGCGTCAATGTCTGCCATCGGGTGGAACGAGTATCTCTCGTCCTGGGTCGATGGCTCTTGTCGAGTGTCTCCCGTCACGAAGGGAACACAGGGAGAGGAATGTCCAAGGCTAGCCGTGCGTGATGGCGAGTCAACGATTGTCTCGGATTGAACATTAGTATCCTGTCTCTTGGTGCTGCTTTGCGGCGAAGCGACGCGGGGGTAACGATTGAGCTCTTCAGGAGGCATGACGCCGTGCAATACCAGAGGAGCCACCTTCGCTCGGGTGGACTCGTACGATGGGATTGTGAGCTGTGGACTGAATGTGGGTTGTGGTGCGACCGGTGATTCACCGGACGCGTCGTGTCCAAACGTCTCCACCGTCTCTACCATAACGTTGACTACACGAGGACCATAGTACACAGGACTGATGACGCGGAGTGTATTGCAGAGCAGAACAACGTTTATAAAGCCTGTAAATTATCAATATAACGATCATCACAACACTTGCTAGAACATACCCAACATGGAGACACAAACATCAGCGAAGACACTCGCAGCAGAGGGTACTGAGTGCCCTCCAGACGTGAGAATGTGCGTGATGCAGAAGGGCAGTAACAGGAGCACAAATGCTTTAATACGATGATCTGAAATGAGTACTTTGAATCATGAGGGCCGAACTTCTTACCGAGAGGGAACCTTTTTGAAAATATTAGTAAAATTCCAACTCATGGAAAGGGAGAGGTCCTACCAGAACATGGTTCGTATGACCATGCTCATGAATCTATAATACTCTTCGGATCTATCCTCTCCTTGCTGACTGGTTGAGCCGGGATCTCGTGGCGTTTGTGTGCTGTTCACGCTTATCTTCCCATACAAGATGATAAATACAACAGAGTAAACTGCGGTTGACACAAATGCACCAAGGATGATCTTTATTATCCAAACAGTAAGATGGTGTCGCTTTTTAATAATAAATAGCCATACCGGGAGTGCTTCGAGGAGAAATATCTCCTTTCGATAAGAGGACGTGACACCGCAAGAGGTTCCAGTTGGACCGTACATGTTGCTCGTCCGCAGAGGGGCAAGCGCTTTTCAAAATCGCTTTTTAGTATAGGAGAACCCAGTCGATTTAGGCTTTCTCACCAGCCACACATGCGATCGACCATCCAAGGGCAACACACACCGAACTGCGCCAGCGGGCTGGACGTATGTGGAACCCTAGTGAACTGAGGGTGTGTACACCAAGTGTGACCGTGAACCAACAGGTACCCCATATACCAATTTCCATCAACACAACTGTGCTACGTCTTGAGTGTGGGGTAATTTGGTCCGTGAAGATGCGTCTCACCTTGTGCCGAACATATTGATCCTGAAGAAATCGTTAGGTCGTCATTGATAGCATAGACGGCCAGGTTGCTTACCCTGGCTCAGTCCAGAATGCGATGCCCAACTGAAACCAATTAACCCAGCAGCGCTAATGAATATATTACTGAGAACAAGGCATCCAGCATAGTGGCCAAGCTGAGTGCGGAAGAAAAGTATCTCCGGTGGCCGTAATGTGTTATTGTCACGTTCAGAAAACAGTATGATAACGAGTCGAATGGTTCGCAAGGCTATAAATGCGAGGGCCAAAGCTGATGACAGGGCAAATATTGCGACAACCTACAATATGAAGTTTTCACACTCCACAATTCTTGAGCGGATTAAAAATTGCACTTACAATGGCTCCCCTTCGCTGGGATGTTGAAAGAGGTTGGAAAGTCATGATGACACTCGTCCCTATGATGTGATATAGTGCTTCAAATGGGCAAAAAATGTATAACAAATGCCAGAAAAAACGAATAAAAAAAGAGGAAGAAAAGTGAATTTGGACGAATATTACCGGTCTAGCCGTCAAAGGTGCCTCCCAGAGGCAAGGACAAAGGAATCCACAAGAGAATCAAGGGGGGCGGCACAGTGGGTGGTGTGAAGAAAACAACCTCCAAGGGTCTCCTCGTTCTGAGGTGTATAAGTTACATAGCATTTCGGTTCTACGACGCCGGCTGGATTTGATAGATTGTCTGGAAACATAATGATAATCAATGAGTCCTGTGCGAAGCTGGCAAATGCGGTTAGCGACAATCAAGCGTCGACACAGCCTCAGGCTGCCGCCACTATTAATGGACACGCTATCTCCCCAGTTACAGCCATGCAGCGCCATCAGTCTCGTTCCAGTATTCAGCAGTAATATTAACACAGTACAGTTATTCCTGCTTATTGATGAAGAACTTGGCTATCCCCTTTAGTTCCGTTATTTTCTTCCGCTTAGGCGTCCTCGAGCGCGACACGGGCTGGCTAGGTGCCTGGGCGTCAGAGCCATTTGCCAAGTCTTGGGCAAAGTGAAAATCATCATGCTCCATGCGCAACTTGGCCAATGCAACAGCACGATCTACTTCTGCGTGGTCCACATCACTTTCGCAGATAGATATTCGCTTGCTGCAGCGTTCGCAAACAAAAGAAGTCGAGGAAGTGGGCTCGGATATTTCCGTCGTAACTTGTATGGGACCCGCTTCCGGGGGTACTCCGTCGCTGCTAGACCGGATGCGTTTAAGAAGGGGACGAGGGCTTTCCTTCGGCTTAAAGAAACCTTCGATAAATTGTTGGCCAGTCTCGGCTGTCTCGATGCCCGTGAACGCAAGTTGCACTGCCGTCACGTTCAGGTCCTTCGTGTTTCCAGCGAGTTCTTTCCATAACTTGTCTGCAGCGGTTGCTATCACATCGACAGTCACATCCTGAGTGAAAGGGAACGCAGATTGCTTTGACTTCGAGGCTTCGTATCCTATATCGATAGTCAGGAGCTTGTAATCACCATCTGAGAGAACAAACCTTTTCGAGCATGCAAAACAATGGTTTTGGGCCACAAAGTGGGCATCTCTTCACGTGCTTCCTTGAGCCTGAGAGCAAGCTCGGCGGCCAAGACGCGTAGCCACTGATGCCCATCTGCAGGTTTTGTGATAGGAGTCGGAAGATTCTTGGACGCAAGCATGCTCTTAAAAAGCGCAGATTTTTCTTTCACTATGAAAAAATAAGGACGAGAGAATACAAGGGTGCGTTGGAATACACAACCTTCGGATCTGTCGATACCTCTGCACGCTCTTTTTGAGAGATTATAGTTGTATTGGAGGACGTTGGTCACCCACCGCAGAAGCTCATAAACCCACAAAGCATTGTCACCGAATTTGTTCTGCATCTCATCTGGTTTCTTTTTATTACTGGGGAAGCTCAAACAATAGTCCACAAATATACCTAGAGATACTGCTCTATGATGCAAGGTTGAGGAATGATAATCAAATGCCAGGTAAAGAACCTACAGAAGATCGCCAACCGTCGAGACATCATATTCCTTTACAAGAGCATCACCGAGTTTACCGCCTAGGAATCGAATCTAGAAAAATTCTCAGACTTGGTTGAGTCTGATTTCGTTCGGCATACCTTTTGAAAGCCGAGGGGACGAAGGTAAGCTGGTATAGCACGATTGCGCAAGATGCTCTACATGGCTCGTCAGAAAGACTCTTTTTCAAACTGTGGTTCGAGCGTCACCTGGCTGTTCGGCTTCTTGTAGGAAGCAATGAGCTGGGAGTGAATGTGAATGTGAATGAACAATCGTTGGATGATCGATGATGTGGACCGACTTTGGCGAGAAACTTGTTTCGGGATATTCCCTAATGAGGGGACGAATTCGTAACAGGCTAAAATTGCATATTAGAGCGAAACGAACCGCTGACATGGTATATCCAAGGTTCTCGTGGACTTTTCCTCTAATCTTAGCCATCAGTTCCGCGGCAATGGATAATGCGACATCATGCCAGGTGCATATCACGTCATCTTCTGCAAAGTGAATCTCTTCACCGTCGTTTTCTTCTGCCGGATGTATGGGGACGAGTTCACCAAGTTTATTCCAATCGATGGGAGGGGGTGGAGGTAGTGGGCTATCGACACCTTGAGGCGCATCAGGGGGTACTTGGACGAGGGAGGGAAAGCGCTCCAGCAGCGCCTCGCGGATAGGCCGAGTGAAGTCAATAAAGGCTTCATCGATGGATGCTTTCTCTTTCATGATGATGAGGGATCGCGTCTGTTGAGGGTGTGCACGATCTCACCTATTTCCCCGCTTGGAAGGGCTTGTTTGAACAGTTGAATGATCTTATTGCTTTCACGTCGGTATAGGTCGAGAGAAACCTTGCCCAAATGTGAAGAGTCATGCCATGGGTTTACTATCTTTGGTGACCTTGGGACGTCTATACAATATTTGTGGGCATACCTTGTGTGTTCGTGTATTGACATCAGACCAATATCCTGGTTCCTTCTCGCCCTCCTTGTATGTGGCGACATGGACGGCTACTAGATTCGGACATTTCTTCTTCGCGTCCTTTATCTTGTCCATGCGCGATATGCCAAACTTGCGGGCCGGATAGCTGACTGCGATGAGGCTCTCCCATTGTTGTACTACAAGCGGTACACTAGGGTCGAGGCCTAGTCTGACCTGTTCGCAGGCTGCGTAAAATGCATCGCTATCGCAGAGTGCAATGACTCGTAGGGGGTCCTTCACGCCAAGATTATGAGAATGCAAATGGCGATAAGTGATTTCTGGACGAAGATCGTCATAGTCCTGGGCTGGTGCTTTGCCTTTGCCTTTCCAGAGTGCGGCTGCCTTGGATGGCGAGTGCATGTCTGTCGATCGGGCCAAGCTAGTAACTGACAGAGTTGTCGGCCCGTAGAAAGCAGCAAGCAACTAGGTATTAGGTCAGCATTGGCTTGCCGCGGAAAATCAACCGAAACCTGCTCATAGAACTTCATTTACTATTAATGATGTATGTACACGGTCGATAAACCTGGAAGACCTCAAGGCAAAGATATGTGACTGTCGATACATCTTGGCACCAAAGTGAGGTAGATCTTATGTTAGGACCCACGATGACCTCCAAAGGTGTGTAGGCGCCGTATGGCTGCGCAGTGTCGACGCATGACTCGGAATCGCACATGAATCCGCTTATGAAATTTATCAGCACCAAAACTTAGCGCTGCCATTGTTCGGTTTGCCCTCCAGCCATTACCCATGTCGTTCAGTCATTCCGGCACGCCACAGTCGCTCCGCGAAGACTATGCTATCCTATCTCATTATGGCGCATCTTCGGTAGATGTGCAGGATCAACAGCACACCGAATCCCTCTCCGATTCGCCTCGGGGTATCCCAATTCGCGGAAGGGGGCCAACTGGCTTCACTACAGGGGTTCTCCCCGCTTCCGAACGCACACCCCTTCTGCAATCCCCACCTCCGATTCCGAGGCTGCATGAATCGGCAGACGACGATCTACATGTTACTGCGTCTGCAGAACAAGTACCCACCTCCAAGATGTTCCGTGAGGAACTCCGCATACTCGCCCTGTATTCCCTCCCCGTTTTCGGGTATGTCCAGCCCTTGACTTTTCCGCCATCTTCATACTTACACTTGATTTTTTTCCCCAGCACTCACCTTTTTGAATACTCCTTCATCATCGCTTCTGTCGTATCCATAGGTCATATCTCTACACTGTCCCTCGCAGCCGCCACATTGGCTTCTATGACGGCTTCCGTCACCGGATACAGCATCGTGCAGGGTTTTGCATCAACGCTTGATACCCTTCTTCCACCTGCCTGGACCTCAGACAGGCCCTACATGGTCGGTTTGTGGTCTCAAAGGATGTGTTCGTTTTTCCTACTTCGCTGTCCATGACCCGCAATACTAATCAGACTTTTGGGATAGTGCTCATGGCAGGAATGATCCTCGTCGTAAGTTCAGTCATGTTTTTACACATCGAATTCAGTGTAAATGTCATTGCCTACAGCCAATACTTGCTATTTGGTTCAGAGCAGAACCTATACTTCTTGCTCTCAACCAAGAGCCCGAGGTGGCACGACTTGCTGGCATTTACCTCCGCTGGGCGTCCTTGGGCCTCCCGGCATATACCTTCAACTGCATCTCCAGGTACATCATGAAACATTTACTACATTGACGGAAAAGACTGACTTGCGTACGGAGACGATATCTCCAGTCTCAAGGGCTGTTTGACATCCCGACGAAAATCACGATCGTGGTCGCCCCGATCAACGCATTCCTGAACTGGTTATTCGGTGGGCGAGCACGTTCCTAATCGTTTCTTCTACTCACCTTTGACTACTTCCGTAGTTTATCCTCTCGGGCTCTCTTTTCCGGGTGCACCGCTCGCTACATCTCTTTCCTTTAACCTCGTGTCAGTAGCCTTTATCTTCTACGGATATTACTATGCACCTCCGGCAGCATGGTCGCCAATCACCCGTCAATCTCTCAATCCAATCACGGGTGATATTTGGAAGGGATGGGGTCTCTTGGCAAGACTTGGCATTGCTGGAGTGGGTCAGACTGCTAGCGAGTGGTGGAGTTGGGAATTAGTTGGACGTGAGCCCTGCATCGTTCCCTCCTGAAACTCCACTGACAGGATACATGCTATCAGTTGCCGCTAGCCAGTAAATGTTTCATCTTCCGTTTTCATCGACTTGGAGCTGATTTGCTTGCCCGTCCGGTAGGCTGGGACCTGTTGCGCTTGCGGCGCAATCCGTGTTGTTACTCTCTGCATCCTGCACATACCAGGCGCCGTTTGCGTTGAGTGTCGCTACCTCTGTGCGGTAAGTATCGTGGTCGTGCCTCCCACCGATCGTTCTCATGCTGTGTGCTACCCTTCTTGCTATTTCGCGACTTCTACCTCTTCCTACCCCGAATGCCTTGGATTATGGTGGTATACTAGGATCGGAAATCTTCTTGGTCAAGGAAACGCCAGAAGGGCCGGGATAGCTGCAGCAACGTCCATTGTGATGGCCGTCGCAGTCGGATGTGTCTTCAGGTGAATGTTTGCTACACGTTGGGCGTGTTCATCTGTCAACGCAGCCATTCTGACACAATCCCTCCAGCGCCATCTTCCTAACCTTCCGCCACATATGGGGCTATCTTTTCAACAGCGACCCTGGTATGTCTCATTAATCCCCATGTACTGTGAACCTGTGCGAATGGGTAGTTGGAGCTCGATACTGACTGGCTTGGCAGAGGTCGTCTCGCTCGTCGCGTCCATTCTTCCCCTCGTCGCACTGTTCCAAGTTTTCGATGGGGCAGCAGGAATCACTGGTGGAATATTCCGTGCGCGAGGAAAGCAGGTAAGTAGATATATCCACCGTTGGACCTCGCTCCCACCTCCCTTGTCCTCTTAGTTTACAGGGGCCATCCTCAACCTCTCCGCTTACTACGTATTTGGTATCCCACTCGGATTGTATCTCGCGTTCGTGCATGGACATGGGCTTGGAGGTCTTTGGGAAGCATTGACGGCTGCGTTGGTGTATACTTCCGCAGTGGGAATTTGGATTGGTGTACGTGGTGTCGATTGGAAAGCCGAGGTTGCGATTGCACAAAGCAGAGCCTTGGGGAAACAATGAGGGTGGAAAAAGGGTGAACGAGATCGTGTTGGGAGGAGGCCCGATCGGGTCATGATTATGATTATGCACGATGAATTATGCCCCATTCACAATGTTGTCGATGCCTGCGCGTCTTGTGTTTTTTTTCTTCCCTATGTAGCCGGTTAGTGCTTACTATTGGTGTAGGAATCTCACACTAGGTGACCTTCGATTAGGTCCGGCTGGCTAAAGCACCGATATTGGACAGGTTGGGTCTGGGTACAATGTCCATTTGTAAAACCTAATGTACATAGCGCTCAAAGTGTTTGATTGAGATTGGGATGAAACTGTTCTGACGCACAGGGTCCCTGTTCCTTGCCAGGGGACGGGGCCCTGTCTGGGCCATGAGATCGTTTCATTCCTTCAAATCACTTGCAACAGAAGTAGCCGGATGGTCGAGCGCAGAGCGGGTGTAAAGTCTGGACGTAAGAAATTCAGGAGTGTACTGGGTCAATCCGTTCACCGACATGGGACAGAGGCGGGCGCAAGGGTAAACATGCAGCTAAAGAAAGGACGCCGAGGGTTCTCGCCGGAGCATGGAAGCAGGTTCCGCCAACTGGCATGCTTTTCCGAGACTCGTCTGAATGTCGGAATGGATACGAACACACTACGGCATTGGACTGTTGCAACCCCAGAGGCTGATCGCGCCAAGACAAATGGTATCATTTTATTATTGCGGTGCAGAACGATGACAAGTGGGTTCTAGCAATAAGTGTCGTCAGTCCAAGGGCACGAACAACCTTCAACGAAGAAAGCGCATCCATACGAGAGAAAAAAATGCAAGGTGATTCATCGCGCTCTGCAGACGACTTCCCCCTTTAGCCCCAACGCCAGTGCCTCCCGCGCTTCCAGCCATTCATGTTCCCCGCTCTTCGTTTTTACCACAGCAATCTCTCCAAGGCCTAGAGGTTTGACGGTCTGCGCCCGTCTTCCGCTACAGATTCGCCTGATCTCTCCCTCATCCATAAACACGCGTCGACTCGGTTTGCTGATGAGACTCATGTTTGAGAGCACGGGCCGGTCATCGCGGTATTTGAGTTCTGCCCAAATTCGACGCTGTGGTTCGCTGACGTGTTGAAAGTCGGAAGGCGATGGTGAGGCGATGGTTCCTCGAGTAATGTTGCTCAGAAATCCAGCACGGAGAAGAATGGAGAGAATAGCTAGGTTTTGTTTGGAGTGCTCGACAGCCAAGTACCGGTGCCGGGCGCGAAAAGCGTTTTGAACGCGCGCGCAGAGGTCATAAGGAAGAGGCATAAGAACTGCGTGGTTTCTTGATGGTTAAATGGGCTGAGGATTTGGAGCTTCGAGCGTACTGGCCTGGTGTAGCGAATCTTTTTTGAAAAATTTGGCCGTGGTAGTATACAGTGCTACACAACGTCGATTACGTAACACATCAATCGTACAGTTTACACATCAAAGGAATTGATCTGGTCATCCGACATGCCTGCTCCGTCTGGAACGATGGACCGTAGAAGAGCGGTCCAGGGTGGATTTGAGCGATTTGATCGATTGGACGATTTCAGCTATCGTCGGCGGATTCAGAACGATGAGGCAACTCCAAATGGTTTTGTCGTCTTACCTGCCAGCTTGGGAGTATCTGCCTCAAAGTCGTATCGTTTGTTTCCGCTGTCCCGTTGTACGACGATCTTGAAGAGAGTCGATGTCTTTTGCGATTGTTGGCAGACCGAGACACTCTTGACGTGAAATGAAAGGGTTTTGCCACTGTCAAAGACCGCCTTGGCCTTGTTCGCAGAAGGCATGATCTTTGCGTGGGGCCATAATGAGGTCACAGTCCATCCTCGACCAGGAAGACTCACATGAATGTAGACACCGTCGATTGCTAGTGTGCGTTCCTGGCGAGCCAGCATAGGCATTTTGCGGTATATTGTGTACCGCTAAGTTTTCGTTAATGTCCATGAAATTCATGTCAGAGCGAGGGATAGGAAGACCGACCTTGTATGCGGCAGTGTAGTCCGTTCCAGCGGTCTGGTGCATCTCGGGTACGTCTGAAATTCTCTTGAAGATAGACGCTAGTACACAACGTATTCAGTGGTGCCGCAAGCGGGTGACACATATACAAACCGTTTGGGTCGGTGGTTCGCGTAGCACGAGTTTCGGGTTCGATGCCCATTTGAGGTAGCATGGACCTCTTGACCAAAGTGAGTTCACGTTTACCTTCGAGGGAAGCCACGGTGCGATCGAGATAAATCAAGATGTTTAGGTCATTGAGGATAAGTGCATAGTCTTTCGGATTCGCAAGTTTGCGCTTGCGGCACACGAGTTCCAGCGCTTCCTGCATGTACATACCAGCCGACCTAAACAACGCGTGAGTTTCCGAAAAGAACAAGCGAATGATATACATACACAGGTATTGTAGTAGAAATATGCACTGCATCAGCGGTGTCCGCGACACGTATCCGAAGAAAAATGGGAGGGCCGTGACTTGACGACGGTCCAAGAGATGAAGACAAAATAGGAGTTGTGCCGAAGAGAGAGCTTGCCCCGGTCCCCGGAACAGAGGGTAGAACAAGACCAGGTACAGGGAGTGCGTCAGCTTTCCTTGGTGCAGCCATAACTCTCGATGGTCTGCGCTGAATTTTGGTTTCCAACTGCTCATTTTGTTGAACTAGAAAACAAATTTAATTCTGCTTCCCATAATGGAGCGAGACAGACGAACTTTGAAGGGAAGTTGCCGCCAGAATCGCAAATGCATCAAAGTTGAACTTGGAGATTTTCCCAGTACGATCAGGAGCTGAAAGCTTCTTGGTGAACTAGACCAGGTCACACGTGCTGCAAACTCACGGGGAAAGTCTTCGTCAACTTCTCCATCGTCCTCGGCGATTCGCATGATCCACCCTATTCCGGACAACCTTGGATCATCCTCATTCATGCCTTCATTGAGCTTCGGGAGCCAACCCTCTTCCCAATAACTCCACAACGAGAACCCGATGAACTCTTCAACGGTCGCATCTCGCCGCACGTTAAGGGTCATGGCTTTTCCCCTCGGTTCACTTGCGTGTGGGAAGAAGACTTTGACGTCTACTGATGCAGACTCTCCGCGGCCTGAAATAGCGCCATATAATTCACTAAAGGGGTTAGCAGAACCACCGGTCGAGGCAAGCATCGCCGACAAGGGGGAGACCCTGTGCGGTGACGGGCGAACCGCACGCCGGGAGAAATCGATGTCTGACGCAGGTACGTCGAGAATGGGTTGAGATATCGAAATACCCCTTTTGCGGCCTTCTGGCCTGATGAGAAGAGGAACTGTGCGATGATCATCCGGTGGTGGTGGGTTAACGATCTCAAAGTGGGCATCTATTCCCTCGTCGTGCTCGGATGCGGACTGAGTATCGTGGGATTCGTCAACCCCTCGCGCCTCCGTGACGGGGCTGAGGCGAGCTCGTACACGTGCGTGTTGTGCGACGTAGGAGGAAGGTCCAAAGGCGGAAGGATTTGATGCAGAAACGGTGGATGCTGCTCCTGACAAGATGGAACCTGCGTCGGAGGTACTGTCAAAACCGAGACCAGATGTGCGCGTGGCAGCAAAATCACTGTTATACAATCAGGTATCCGAGGGAACGAGGAATGAAGGGGGGCATACGGATCGAATTCATCTCCCTCGTCCATATCATCACCGCGGTCGACAAGATCATCAAAGTCGTCGATATTGTCGTCCTCGTCCTCGAGAATGCCGTCGTCATCATCGTCTGAGGAAGAGTTTTCGGGATTGAGATATCTGTTCGCGTCAGAAGCGGGTTTCGGATTGACGGATGCTTGACCGCGGCGAGCGAGCATGCGCAACCTTCTGCGGGCTTCCATTTCTGCGGCGCCTTTGAACTTGGGGATGAACTGGGCCTCCTTTGCGGGTGGTTCGGGAGGGGGAGGGTCGTCCCTCTGCGAGGACCTAGAGAGCAAAGAAGACGCGGTCTCGACCTCTTGCGTGCGTGGGCCATCGGTGTCGGGGGTGCCGATTGGATTGACGCGGGACAGGCTGGGCTGAAGGGTGGGCTCCGGTTCTGGTTGGGTGAGACTGGGCCTGTCGGCCATCTGTGATGCGCGCCTGGAAGTCGAAGCGCGCCGACCAGTGACGCGCATCCCTAGTGCGCCGGACCGGTTGCCCATGATGGTCGGGTGGTGTCTGAGGCCGGTCGCGCCGCCAAGACGGGATGGGCCCGGCGGGCTGTCCTCGGGGTCGTGTTCGTCATCGGATATGGGTGGGCTGGAGGGGTACTCGAGCTCTGGCCAGCGACTGACGTCGGCGAGAGAGGCGGCGAGAATATAAGGGTTTGAGGTGTAAGATGGGCTGAGCGATATGATGCGCGCGCCGTAGGGGTCGTCGACGTTGCGGAGATAGGACAGACGGAGACTGTGCACGAGATAGCTGTGGGGGAGGTGAGGGGGGCGAGGACGGGGAGGGGAGGGGAGGGGGATTGAGACGCACCCGGGATCGCTGAGGAGGGACATGAGAGCGGGCACAAACAAACAAGACGCGGGCTGGTGGTTGACCGCGATGTTGGTCCCAATCGCCTGCAGGTTCGGTACGTACTCGCTTCCGTCCGTCTCGCCCACCCACAGCTGAGCCGTGCAGTCCCCCATGACCAGTGGTTCATCACCCACCTCGACGGCGACACCAAGATAAACCAGATCAAGCTTTGGTTCCTCTCAAAATGCAATCTCGTCCAGTCCCCCGTTCCACGCACACAGCGTCCATCGTCCCCCATCACCTTCGCCTCCACCGCCAGCTCCCGATCATCCCTCGACAGTCTCGATGACGGATACAACGAAGACGACGAGCATTCAGACCAGGACTTACTGCCACCCCCCCACCTCGTGTCGTCCAAACTCGTAATTACCCCTCATCTCGACGCGAAATCCCGCTCGCCTTCTCAGCCAGGAAGCAGCACTCTCGTAGACCAGTACACACTCTTATCGTTTTCCACAGGGACCGTGCTCGAGGACGAATTCACCCTCTCGTGGTATCACCTCCGCCCGTACGAGCTCCTCGAGATGCACCCAGTCGGCACCGTCGCCCCACTACAACGTGACGTCCTGGCAGACTATATACAGCCATACTTTCAGGCCGAGGTCAGGGTTCTGCGTGCCGTATGGAATCACAGGTCTGGCCGCTTTGAGCCACCTGGCGTTGAGGGTCAACACGACCATGGTGGCTACAAGGCAAAGGACAGACTGACCCATAGGTTGGATACATTATCCCCAAAGTCGACCACTTCGCACACAGAAAAGAGACGCAAGACAAAGTTGGATTGGAAAGCTCGCTGGGTTGTCATTAACCATGGAGTCCTCTCCCTTTGCAAGGAGCACGTGGTACATCATCCCCTAGGTGCGCTACGGCATCACACTGATCGCTCAATTCCAGACGAGTCCTCCGCTTCACCAATTTGCATTGAGTAGTATGAGAGCACTCCGTGGTGCCGACGCACTCGAGCGCACACTTTCCGTTGTCGCTCAGCCTCGGGTCGTCTGCATCAACTTTCGTCCTCGGTCAGCTTCGGTGGTGGGTGTGACTTCCCCGCCGCCATCCTCACGGTCGTCTCCGATTTCAGAAGATTTCAGAACCCACATCCAGGAACTCTTTCCACCCGTGGACGCTGCGCAGGCAACGGAACAGGAGTGCCTCAGAGACAATCCTGGCGAATACCCTTGTGTCCCCAATGATACCTGCGGGGGGGAAGGGGAATGGATTGTTCTCGACATGCTCGATGATCATGGTGGGTTTGTTCCAATTCCTCGAGGGTGCGTGTGCAATGAGGCGCTTTCAGCGTTTTCAAGTATTCTCCGTATCCTTCACCGTCAAGCTTCTCACCCAATATTGTCGTCCTTTGTCCCCTCGCCATCGATCATCACCCTTCCCCACCGCTCCCTGCCGTCACCTGCCGCGACATCGTTTGCGCCGTACGACACAATTCCTTATCCTGAATGGCGCATCAACACGGTTGAAAATGCACGTAAAGCCGGTATGGGAGACGTAGGCAAACCCATGGCGTGGGTGCTCTGGACTGAAAAGGGACTCGGGGAAACCTTGTTGGGCAATATCCGTCGTCATCGCCAAACTTTTTCGCGGGAAATGCAGTACAAGACAAGCACCTTTCCATCACACATTTATGGATCTGATGACGAAAGTGATGAGGATAGCGAGATGGAGTGGGAAGGATGGATAAGGGACTTGGAGCGCCAAAGTCAAGTCAGGGAGCGGTCAGAGAAGGCCAGTGGGTCCGTCGCGTCAAGACAGGCATATACTCCCTCCAGCATATCTTCACCGCTGCCTTCACCACCTCCTTCGGAAGCATCGCCCTCTGGCTCGCCGAGAATTAGACCACCCTCCTTGACCGGTTCCTATCCCCATGCGCGGTTCCCCAACATTGGCAATATTATTCAAGCAAGTGGATCCCAGGGCTACCATTCTGTGGAGCCTCCCCATTCCCCAGAAAATATCAAGAGCACCACCGTCAGCACCGTGAGCGTCGGCATGGCACCCTCGCCCCGGCGGCGCTCCTCGACGCTTTCCACAGGGATGGCCACGCCGACGAAGCGTGAGCACAACAAGGGCAGACAGGACAGGCCAAGCATCCCTGTGTGTGGCGCATCCGCAGGCACACGATGGTCGCCGAAAACCTCTGTCCGGCACGCGCATTCCAGTTCAAACCTGAGGAGCTCGTCGTACGGGTCTGACGCGGCCGAGTCCCCAGGGCGCGCAGGGCCCTCTTCTGCTCCGAAGCGTCAAAGTACGTTTATGCGGGGCATGTCCCTGCGTGCTGGCAAGATTGTGAGAGGACTCGAGTCCGCGATCGACTTTGTAGACGAGAAGGGTGGATGAACCGAGTCGACTCTTTATGGTTTGTACTCTGTAGTCTTTTTGGTGCGGCTGAATAAAGACATGGTCCGTGCGCGTGTCGCGAAACGTATATATACCCGCGCTGGACACGAAGAATCCTTACCACTCTGGCCTTTTGGCTTAGATCAAGTGTAGTATCTGTTCTTAATAGTTTAACCACTATTATGAGGGCACCGCCCTCATTTTCTGGTTATCAAATTTTTGTCGCCCTTGTCCCCTGCGAGCTCTGCTTGCACCTCCGGGGGCGCGATGACCCTGCCACTGCACTGCCGGCCTGTGTCGTCGGGGGATCTCCCTCGCGTCGCTTTCTCTTTGCTGTCTCTCCATCCCGTGTCACTGGGCACTATCTGGGATGCAGCAAACAGAACAAGGCTCTTGACGGGATCTACAACATTTTCGAGAAGAACACATGCTTTTGTCTGCAGACTAGTACGGAACCAGTGCAACGCTGTCTTTCTTCGCATGTGAAGATCGCACCCTCAGCTCCCTGTGTTCGTCGTTCCAGTCGAACCGATCGAGTCCGAGAATCCCAATGTCAACGTCGGAGACGGGTGTTCGAAGGGAGTCACCCGTGGACCGTCCCATGTCTGGGTCGCACGTCTGGGTGCTAGCTTCTGACAGCGAAGGGGTGAGTGCAAAATCAGGACTGCAAACCAAAGGCGTGTGCACGACGGAATTCTGTCGCAAACAGGATTTAAGAGGCTTCCTTGAGATGACGCTGTCATCGCGAGAAGAGCCAGTAGTACATGGAACACCTTTTTGCATTGATTCATTCTCACTACATCTCCTGTCTTCCCCAGGCAAGGACAAGGTCGTGGCAACCATGGTTCGTGGCGAACCGACGGCGAGGCCCTTGCATGATTGCGATTTCTTGTGGTCCGACTTCATGTGCGTCTTTTGAACGTGAACAAAGGAGGAACCTGTCAACGACCCCGTGTCACTCGCATGCTGGGTCTCTGACGAGGCAGAGGACGGGAGTTCCGAACCCCGGACTCCCGAATAAACGTCGGTTTTGCCCTCGACGGGATCAGGAGCTCGATCAATGAACGCTTTTTTCTCGACAACTTGCTGTTGGGTGTGGAACACCTTGGCTACGCTTGCGAGCGGAGAGAAACGAAGAGGTGGCAGATACTCGCCAGCTCGAAGAGGTTGTGATTCCACAATTTCAGGGCCATTCGGCAGACAAAACGGAAGGAACGAAGGGAGAGGTGGCATAGGAGGTACAGGTTTGCGATTACACTTCAAGGAGCACCTGGATAACTGAAAAGAGTCTCTTGTCCCCATAAGCGGGGAGGGGATGACAGCGTTGGGCGGTAAACCAGAGAGGAACGAAAATTCGACTTGATTGCTGTGGCTGGGACCATCGACTAGTCTGATGGAGGAAGGGCTCGCGCGTCTTGCGAAGCTGACACCACCTCCAGGCGGTCTCATGCCATGGCACTCACCGAAATCCCCATAGCGGGGATGGCAACCAGTCGAGGGATTTCCCTGCGCCGAGAAAATTGCCTTCGAGGAGCTGCTACCGTGGCGGAGAGGGATACACGAAGGACCGGACGATAAAGCCGAGTAGCTGCTAGCCAAAACCGTAGATTTCGTGAGGCGCGAACTCGAACTACAATTCTTCGACCTTGAGCGTGCGGAAGCAGAGTGTGTCGAGTGCATCGTCGAACCCGTATGTAGCGGATACCCGAATCGAGACCTCCGTCGCCAGGTTGCTCTGTTCAGCTTCGACGTCAGGCTTGTCTCCCATGCGGGAGATCCAAGGCACCCAATCAAGAGTCCACGGTCCCGATATCCTTGCTTGTCTCGAAACCCGAAACTTGAGGTGCCGGAAGAAAGATTGCTGCCGGTGGATACAAAACAGACAGGACCAGGTGGGGCGTGAATTGTCCCTATACGACGATGTTTCATGTACACGATCTTGATGGCGAGGAAGACGAGGAGGAGGAGGAACACAGAAATGGGAATGACAATCAGTGGAACGTATGTGGCCACGGTCGACGTGTGGTACGAAAGAGGGAACGCAAGAACACGATACGGCACGGCAAGAAGGAAGAACACTGGACGACGACGGACGAACTTCATGCTGGACACACGCGCATTGGAGGAAAACGTCCCAAGTTCAAGTTCGTATTCCCACTGCGTTTTGAACTGAATTCCAAGCTAATCACGGGTCCCGACATATTTCTTTCCACAGACATGGTTAAAGGCACCTCGGGGCGCCACTGGCTCTCCCGCGGATACTCCTCCCTGTACTCGTGACGATGCCCGCCCGCATACTTGCCTACTCCGCAACTGCTGGCTACAGACATGAGAGTATAGAACCGTCCATCGAAGCTCTAAAGGCTAAAGCTTCCTCGATCAACGTCGAGTTTGATTTCACGGAGGATAAGACCCAATTCACAGACGAGAATCTGGCAAAGTACGACGCTATCCTGTTCTTGAATAACTCTGGAATAAGTACGTAGCACACTCGACACTGGTGGGTGCTTATTGACGTATCAACGGACACGCACAAGTCCTCGATGATACGGGAAAGGCTGCCTTGCAAAAGTATATCAACTTGGGAGGAAACTTCATTGGCGTTCACTGTGCATCCGACGCACTGCGGGACACTCCATTCTTCCAGAAGCAGATCGGTATGATTACTCTGCATCTCTGCCGGCATTGCATCCCTCACTGAGAATCTCTCATAGGAGCGTATTTTGACTATCATCCGGATATCCAGGAGTCGGTGAGGTGTCGACGTCATGTTCGGCTGCGATCCTATCCTGACCATTTTAATAGGTGGTCAATGTCGTCGACAGTACTCACCCAAGTACAAAGATGCTCCCCGCACATTGGAAACTGGTTGATGAAATGTAAGAGACGGATTGAACGCTGTGTCTACTTCCCTAACAAAAGTGCAGGTATAACTTTCAATCGGATCCTCGGGCGGTGGGTGCAAAGGTCCTACTTACGGCAGACGAGTCCAGCTATTCAGGCAAGCCATTGTTCGAAGGTCTATGAATTTCGATTTACTAACCAGAGAATTCCAAGACCCTGGAGAAAGGAAATTTGATCACGGGACACCTCATCCCATAGGCAAGTATGTTCTGGGCTCATCGCTGTCCAATTCTCACAATGATCGTAGCCTGGTATCAAGAGCGCGGTGCTGGGGTTGAACCAGGTGGCGTCGCTGGTCGCAGTTGGTATACTAGCCTCGGACATTGCGTTGAAATTTGGAGCGTCAGTCAGACCGTACCCTGCAGTTCTCCAGGCTCACCTTCATTAGGACGAACTCTTCTTAGGACATCTTTTGGGCGGGATAACTTGGACGCTCGAGTCAAAAACTACGCGAGCTTTTGATAGTAACGCTAAAGTCGGAAGTGGAGCTTGAATGAGTGTGTGCGTGAGTGAATGATGTATTAACAATGTATAGGTCTTTACACAATGCAACATGTAAATAGCGGCAAAAAGATGATGAAAGTTGGTAAGGTATAGGTAATGATAACAAGAAATGAGCGAGTATTGAAATGAGATACCATGATCAAAGTGCCCGCTAAATCATTGTGGTCTACACTCGGGTTCTCCCCCCATCCCGTGATCGTCGTAATCGTCGTCATCTTCATCCTCCCAATCCTCGTCGCCCCCTTCTCCGAACTGCGAGGCAAAGCCTTCATCAAAGAAGTCCGAACTAGCCGGAAAATACCGTGCACGCACGTCCTCAACGTCAGCTTCCTCGAAAGGAGCTTCATCGATAATCTCCGGTGCAGGCTCGATGTTCGCCTTTTTTGGAGGAAGGAGTTTTACAAGTGCCTACGAGTAAAATCTTAATCAGCTCGTCTTTGAGGAATGTTCATAAGCTTACTGCTTGGTCAACTCTTCTCAGCCATTCTATATCTGGCATCTCGATCTCAAGGACGATGTACAGGTCACCCTTTTGATCAGGATTCTTGAACGAGGGCATGCCCTCACCACGCAGCTTGATGGTTTGACCAGGTGCAATGATCTTGCCAGGCGGACTCGAGACACTGACACCCCGACCATCCAGGTGAGTAATCAAGATACGAGAGAAGCCAAGAAGTGCCTCAGTTAGTGCAATCTTGACATTTGCAAGCAAATCACTTCCGGAGCGTTCAAAGGAGTCGTGTTGCGACGTCTTCAAGCGGAAGATCACATCTCCAGGTGGAATATTGGGCTTTACCTGGTTGTCAGTCATCGCCTATATGGAATTTGGGGCGGCTTACTTCCTGGTCACCAGCACCTGCTAGAACAATGCGATGACCATCCGGCATTCCCTTCTCAATAAAGATCTCTTGTCGCGTCTTCTCCTTGACAGTTTTTTCACCTTTGCACTTTTTACACCTGTGCTTCCGTAAGTCCCCGTCACCAATAACCAGCGCGATGCCTACCGATCCTTCTCTCGAATCTTGCTTCCTTCGCCGTCGCAATCAGAACATTTGGTACGCATCGTCCCAAACCTGGACGGAGCAATTTGGGTCTGCGTGAAAGTCCATCCTTTGCCTTCACATAGTTTACATTCTTTGGGTTTTGCATTCCCTCTGGCTCCCGATCTGGAAACTGGGCATGAACAAGAGTAATCCTGTACACGTTGGATATGCCAACCCATTGCACGTCCCACAAATGACCTCCTTTTCCATGTTCATCTTGACTGACTTGCCGTTATAGAGATCTTCAAGGGTGACCTGATAAGGAATTTCGGTATCTTCGCCTTTACGTCTACGTGGGCCTGGTCCTCCGGCAAAATCGAAGAATGTTGCACCTCCGCCAAAGAACTGGGCGAACATGTCGGCGGCATCCGGTGGCATACCACCACCACGGCCACCTGGGCCGGCGAAACCATCCATACCCTCTCTATCATAGATCTCTCTTGAATTCGAATCGCTTAGTATTTCATAGCTAGTTCGCGCCCCTGATTAAGAAGCAAAAAGGGTAAAGAGAAAGGGGATATACGAACGCCGCAGCCATCTCTTGGAATTTTTGTGCCGCCCCTGGGTCGTTAGGGTTCTATGCGAATGGATAAAGCCATGTCTCTCCAAAGTTGCGCGAGTACCAACCTTGTCCTGATCGAATAGTAGACAAACTCAATATTAGTCGTAAAGAGCCCACAATACTCACAGGATGATGCTCCTTTGCCTAAAGTGCTGTCAGATCACATATTGCTTCAACATTCATGGCACCACGCACTTTTTTCCGATAGGCTTTTTTGATGTCATCTAGCAGAAAATAATGAGAATGGCACTTTGTCAGGCCAGATGTAAGGCTCACTTTCGGAGGCACTCGGAGGAACACCTAGCAAGTCGTAAAGCTCGGTTTCAACGGGCACTGGCGTCAATATTGGGATAAAGACAAAGGGGATGAGAAATGAACACTTACTTTCGTCCACGACGGGGAGGAGAGAGAATAGCTCGTGTCGACTCGTACGCGTTTTTAGCGAGACGCGACGCTCGGCAAGACGACGGAGTTTGAAGCAACTTGTGTAAAAGCTCAAAGTAGTACGTACTACCATTCTTACCACTACTTCTTCCCCCGGTCGAGGATCAAGTTGGTCTCGTCATCCAGTTGGTGAGTCGACGTTCTCGATTGCACGACCATGATGTCCACATTATCTACATTGTCCGACCAGCCTTGTGCTGGATTTGACGAGAGATCAACCTGAGTCCTCTACGCTGCAAAACGCCGACGCTAACGTCTTGTCTCGACAGCTCCTGCTTTTCTCGCTGTACATTGTACTTTTCCAGAGGCTAACGCCCGTTGTATCCGGTAGAATACCCTCGTGCAATGAACTTTTACTTTGAAGCTTCCAAAATCCTCGACCGTCTTGATGCGAGAGAAGGGTCTATCAAAGGCTTACTGTCTACTCTCCCGGCGAAAAATAGAGCAAGAACTGCTGCCCTCGTCATCGAGACGCTGAAATGTAAGCCAAGGTGTCTGGCAGTACGTGGATGTTGAAAAAATACTTTTCCTTTTCCAACAGACAAGGCGGTCCTTTCGGACGTCATTACGGCTTCCAAACTTCTCACCGAAGAAAAGAAAATCACATCGCTGAACTTGGCGTTGGTCCTCGTTCACGATGTTCTGTTGTCTGGCAGCATACAAGCTGGCGATGGCCCTGTAAAACAGGCGGTCTTGCGACACAAGACGCGACTCCGGAGCGAGTTCCAACGCATCAAGGTCAAGCGTGGTGTAAAATCTAATCAAGAATTGGCGCACCCTGGCGATGAAAGAGCAG
Organism: Neoboletus magnificus; assembly: GCA_003316145.1. Lineage (NCBI taxonomy): Eukaryota > Fungi > Basidiomycota > Agaricomycetes > Boletales > Boletaceae > Neoboletus > Neoboletus magnificus. The sequence goes on along the minus strand of QFEI01001164.1, from coordinate 66,485 downwards.
GTAGGTGCCTTGTGTACATGTCAAAACCATCGGAAGATCGGTGACCTCGGACTAGCCCGCATCCCACGTTATGTTCGAGTGAATACTCTCCTTTGGACGACGGACGAAGCTATTCTCCATTACCAAAAGGAAGGTTTTCAGCTATCGGACCCGTTTTCTTCAGAGTCTGTTTGCTATTTACCGTTTTACCTCTCGCATCCTTGCTCACCAACTTACAGGGACTCCTTTTCTTCAGACCAGCACGTCCCTGACCTCTTGCTTTTCAATCCTCGCGTGCAATTCCATAACGATGTCCAGTACAAGACGGGGAAGATCATCCTACAAGATAAGGCCTCCTGCTTCCCGGCGGTTGTGCTCGCCCCTCCGAGCAACGAACATGCTGTAGTCATTGACGCAACGGCTGCCCCAGGCAACAAGACATCACATCTGAGTGCTTTAATGGGCGGCAAGGGAAAAGTAATATCACTTGGTTATCTCTTTAGCCAGTCACTCACTTTGCCTCTGGGTTAGCTCTATGCCTTTGAAAGAGACAAAAGGCGCTTCTCTACACTCAAGACCATGCTTGCCAAGGCTTCCTGCACGAATGCAGAGGCCATCAATATCGACTTTCTCAACGTCGATCCCTCGAATCTACAGTATGCCAATGCTACACACATGTCAGCTATTGCTGTGGTCGATGGACTTGTTCGCTTACTTTGTTGCAGTCTACTCGATCCGTCCTGCAGTGGTTCTGGCATCGTCAACAGACTAGACCATCTCCTTGAAGGTGGTGAGCCATTTGGGAGCGTTCCTCATGCATGCGATTATGAGTTTCCTGTAGAGCATGGTGAGAACGAAGAGCAGGAAGAGCGCTTGAACAAACTCGCAACCTTCCAGCTCAAGGTAATAAAACACGCTATGAAATGTCGGTAAAGCCGGTCTTTACACTCAGAAGGGCTCGACAGACTGATCCCTATTGCAGTTCCGCGCGTTCGGAGAATCGTCTATTCTACATGTAGCATACATGCCATCGAGAACGAGCACGTTGTATGTGAAGCATTGAGATCAGAAGAGGCCGGCAGACGCAACTTCAAACTTGCCCCTCCTGAGGAGGTACTCCCATGCTGGCATCGGCGAGGACTTCCAGACGCGCTGGAGATGCCAGGTGAGTTGAACGACAAGCCGACCTCCAACCATCTAACACTTGTATGAACAGAGCGTGCCTCATCACTCATCCGCTCTTCACCTAGTGAAGATGCAACAAATGGCTTCTTCGTGTCATGTTTTGTCAGCGCTGACGGAGCTCAAGCTACGTATTCCGACAACAATTTCAAGACGAAAAAACGAAAAAGAAAAGAGAAGAGTTCCGGAAGAAAGCAAAACGCCAGGCTGAGAGTTACTGATTGACTTATGATCGATCATCGCTAACAATGGCAACAATGGACATGAATTACTGGGATCGAAGCTAGGTAAACAGGGCTACGGTCAATGAATCAATAATCACATTTTTCTGTGTGGTCCCTAAAGAACTTCTGTGGTCAGCTGCAGTGAGTACAGACCGTACGCTCTTGAGGTGCTAGAAGGAGCTCGGTGAGGGACGCCCGGGGCCATTAGGATGAAGAGTTGGAAGAGGGTGGATAGAATCATATAAGGATTACCACGAGAAAGGTGGGGAAACTAGTGTGTCGGGGTACTGATTTGCTGTTGAGCGTACTGTTGTTGGTAGTATTGGGCATAGCTAGCAGCGTAATCGGATTGTTGGCCATAAGTGCCTGAAGCGTAACCACCGGCAGGCCATTGCCCAGAAGCATACTGCGCTCCATAGCCACCACTGTAAGCCTGAGGTGGACGATATCCTGGGTTTTGATGCTGATTTGACTGCCACATCTCTGGCCGGCGCCATGGAGGAATGTTGGAACCGCCCGCTGTGATGTCGTGACCTGCTCCAGTGCTGCCCCACGGACCCCTTCCGCCATCTCCACCAGGGCCCTTTCCTCCCTCCCCGAGTTCAGCCATCAGACTAGCATACTCGGAGTCGAAGCCTCCTTTAGCAAGGGCACCTGGAGGGCCAGGAGGGGGAGGAGGTGCATTCGGATCCCTGTTAACTTGACAGTCACGCGCCATGTGGCCGGCGCTACCGCACACACGACAGATGATATTAGCAGTGAAGTTGCGCTGTTCTGGGCAATCATATTTACGGTGACCCAGGCCACCGCAATTTTGACAGATTTGATTTTCGTCATCACGAAGGGTACCATTCAAAGCGGCGAGCTCGCGGAGCTGATTACGCTTGTGATCATTTTGTCCTTCTGGGGTAGAGGCCGCCTGCATCGCTCATCGGTCATGGAAACTTCATCGAGGACCAGAAAAAGAACTCACCGTCTCGATCACTTTATTAATCATCTTGACACAAGCTGCTACCTTTTCCTCAGAATCAGCGATGACGAGACAATGCAAGTCTTCTTCAGCATCATCAGCGTACTGATCTGGCCGCGCTTTACCCTCCTTCACACTGCCTTTGCCGCGGATGCTAATCTTGGCTCCACTCTCCCGTTCCATCTTCTTCAACGAGTTACCACGAGGTCCTACCAGAAGTCCGAAGAAATTGATCTCTGGAAACTCTTTGACGGGAATATACACTTTCTCCGAAGGACGTTGAGAACGCTTCTGCTGATGATACTCGACAGGTGGGCGAAAATTGGGATCGTTTTTCATGGCACGATCCACGAGACGAATTCGCTCATCTTCAAGTTTCTTGCGGTAACGGACTTCACGGGTGTTGGTGCGACGTCCATGGCCATCGTAAGTAGGAGGAGGGGAAGGGGACCTGTTGTTTTGGGGTAGGTATGTGCCATAACAAAGGTGGAAATTCACCTACCGTTCTCGTTCGGGAGGGATAAAATCGTTTAACCTAAGCTTTCGATTAATTTCCTCGAGGCGTAGATGAATGGCATAATTGTCAAGTTGAGCCTGCGAGACACCAGCGGCAGAAATCGCTGTCGGCAGACCAGGAATTTCAGTCTTGACTTCGCCCCAGCGGCTACGCCGCTTGCGGGAACCATTCGCATCAGCTGTGAGAGAGTAAGAGATCGCGGTGTGTCAAGGTTAGTTATCAGTTAGTAGTTAAGTAGCAAGTGACCAAGTGGACCTTGCTGATCAAGTAGGGAATGGAAGAAAATCCCACCGGACAGCAAGGAAAGAAGACACGACATTGTAAGCGCCGCTATTGAATATTTCTGGACTTACCTGCAGATCCATTCGGAGTCTCCTCTCTCCCCTTTCTCAATTCTGGTTCTTGAAGAGGCTGGCGGGGGTAGGCGGAAGGTGATGGCTGAGCGAGCTGCGGAGGGTTGGTTTCCTCAACCGGAGCTGGTCCAAAACGGCGGCGGGTTCCAAGCGGAACTGAGGGCATATCAGAACTAGGACCAGAGCAACGACTGAAAACCAGACTCACCTTCGTTAGTTCCAGTGACTTCGCGGGTTGCGGGCCTCCACATTGCGACTGAAAGAATTTCAAGGACTAGCAATCGACGATGAGAGAGACAGGAAAGAAAGATGGAAATGAAGCTCCGAAGGCTCGCCTTCCCTGGTTAAGTACAGACTCCGCTCAAAATGGACACATGCTGACAAATCCTCACGACCACTCAACGATGGCTCCGCAATGACTAACACTCCTTGGACAGCGACCTGAGCGTGGCATACCCGTCTCTTGAAAAGATGGGTACCAAGCGAGCTGCAGAAGGTGAATATTCTTACTGTTCCGTTTCATCTTGTGGGACTTAGTTGTTAGATTCTGTCGCCTCCGCGTCGACATCGAAGCGGCCCAGACAGGGCGGAGACGATGGTGATTATATCGATATGGAAGAAGACTTTATGAGTGAACCAGCTACCGATTCCGCTATTGTGCCCCGCGGCGCGACCATCAACTTCAGCGCCCTCACACGCAAGCTTGCAGAATCGCGACGCGCGGCAAACTTTGGTGGTGAAGAGAGTTCCTTGGATGCCCACCGTCGTCAACAAGACTCCCTAGTATCACACATATTCATGGCCCAAGACTTCTCGTGGTTACATTTAAAACCCGATCACGCCTCCCGCCCTCTCTGGATCAGCCCAGAGGATGGACATATCATCCTTGAAGCTTTTTCTCCCATTGCAGAGCAAGCCCAGGATTTTCTCGTAGCCATCAGTGAACCTGTCAGCAGGTACGTGGGTATTGCCACTCGACTTGTATGTTACGCGTTTACACCAAAGTTGCCAGACCGGCATTCATTCATGAATATAAACTCACATCGTATTCTTTGTATGCGGCAGTGTCAGTGGGGTTGCAGACCGAGGATATAATAGAAGTGAGTGCACATTAGTTGATACATTTCCCTGGCTTGACTAATACTCGAGTGTTAGGTTCTCAATCGCCTGTCGAAGGTATGTTGTCCCGAAGATGAGTGATCACTAGGTGTGACGATTGCACAAGGTACCGGTGCCGGAGAGTATCATCAATTTTATCCGCGAACGTACTTTGTCGTATGGCAAAGTGAAGCTGGTTCTCAAGCATAACAGATATTTCGTGGAAAGTAGTCACCCAGATACTCTCCAGCTTTTGCTCAAAGACAAGATTATCCGCGAAGCGCGAGTGGTATCTCAACAAACTGACAATAGTATTCGGGCTGCTACATTCACTACCTCGAAAGCTCCGGCAAAAGGCAATCTTGTCATTCCGGGAACCAGAGATGCGGAGAAAAAGAAGGACGAGGGTGTTGCAAGCCGACCACCTGGAATTCCTGGGGTCGCTTCAACGGATACTGATCTATTCACGTCGATAGTTGGGGTCGATAGTGGTATACTTTCCGAAGTATCAGTACCATCGGTGTACTGAACACACCTCACCCCAGATGACATTGAGGAAGATGACGACAACGTGCACGCTTTTGAAATAGACGATGCGAAAATCGACGTTAGCCCCCTTGCTCTATAATTCGCGTCATGATTTGACACTCCCACAGGATGTGAAGAAGCGTTGCAACGAGCTGGAGTACCCTATGCTCGAAGAATATGATTTCCGAAATGACACCATCAACGCCAATCTGGACATCGATCTCAAACCCGCCACGGTGATTCGGCCTTATCAAGAGACCAGCCTGAGTAAAATGTTTGGAAATGGGTAAGCTTGATCTCAAACGAGACCAGGGATATCATATAACTTGAAAACAGCCGAGCCAGATCTGGAATTATTGTGCTCCCTTGCGGAGCAGGAAAGACCCTCGTCGGTATAACCGCAGCCTGCACCATTAAGAAGTCTTGTCTCGTATTGTGCACGTCTTCGTACGTGTGTCATGACGGTGTACCCCAGTGGCAGTTTACATTTCTTACAGTGTTTCTGTCATGCAATGGAAGCAACAGTTCATGCAGTGGTCAAACGTCACGGATCGGCAAATCGCCATCTTTACCGCAGATCAGAAGGAACGGGTATGATGCCCTTTCCCCATCGCTTCTGTGCCCCTGCTGACATCATGAACTAGTTTGCCGGCGACAGCGGTATCGTCGTCTCGACTTATTCAATGGTTGCGAACACTCACAATCGGTCACATGAGTCCAAAAAAATGATGGAATTTCTGACCTCGAGGGAATGGGGATTTATCCTGTTGGATGAGGTCCATGTCGTTCCTGCGGCTATGTTCCGACGTGTTGTGACCACTATTAAGGCACATTCAAAGCTTGGTCTTACAGGTGAAACTTTTTTTTTTCAATCAACTTTGCATGTCAACTGAGTGCCTGTCCTGAAGCGACGCTCGTCAGAGAAGACGATAAGATTGCGGACCTCAACTATATGATTGGACCAAAACTTTACGAAGCCAACTGGATGGATCTTGCTGCCAAGGGTCACATAGCCAATGTTCAGGTTCGTGATTTGAGAACGTGGATATATTTGATTAATTAACAGACTCAGTGTGCCGAGGTCTGGTGCCCCATGACTCCAGAGTTCTACAGGGAGTATCTTCGAGAGCAATCACGCAAACGGATGCTCTTATACTGCATGAACCCTAAAAAATTCCAAGCCTGTCAATTCCTAATCAAGTTTCACGAGGCACGCGGAGACAAGATTATTGTGTTCTCCGATAATGTATATGCATTGGAGGTGAGGTGTGATCTGTGTATGAAGCATCTCGGGGGTCTCACGCTCCAAATTGTCTAACTCAAGGCGTACGCAAAAAAGCTGGGAAAGCCTTATATCCACGGCGGCACTGGCCAAGTGGAACGGATGCGAGTTCTACAATGGTTCCAACACGACTCGAACGTAAACACCATTTTCCTTTCCAAGGTAGGATCTTATTTTTATGGCATGCCGAGCGCCTTCCATTTGTGTCGGTTCCAACAGGTTGGCGATACGTCAATTGATCTGCCAGAAGCCACTTGTCTCATTCAAATCAGCTCTCACTTTGGATCACGACGACAGGAGGCACAAAGATTAGGTCTGTATTTCAATTGTGACAGCTGTCAGCAGACTAAACTTGGCGCAGGCCGCATTCTACGGGCGAAACGTCGTAACGATGAGGGATTCAATGCATTTTTCTACTCCCTCGTGTCCAAAGATACGCAGGAGATGTTTTACAGTACCAAACGACAGCAGTTCCTGATCGATCAGGGCTACGCGTTCAAAGTTATCACCCATCTTGATGGACTCGAGGATTTGGAGGATTTGGTTTACAGGACCAAGGACGAGCAGATTGAGCTTATCTCCTCAGTACTCTTGGCCAACGAGAGCGAGGCGGAACTTGGAACAGACATACATGCCTCGGAAGGTGACCTTGCTGGGACGGTCACCTCCAAGGATTTTGGGGTTGCAAAATTCCCAAGCGCTCAGCGGACAACGGGTTCGCTTACTGCCCTGAGCGGCGCCCAGCACATGTCGTATGTAGAACAGAACAAATCGGCCAACAAGAAACTCGCACGAGACACGGCGCCACGACACAAGTTATTTTCTAAGCGCGACAGGGATAAGGCAGCTGCGAGGAAGGAGGCTCGGGCGTCAGGTCGGCCATAGCAGGTCATCGATGGTACTGTCATCGTGATAGGTACTACGTCCATAGGTCTCTGATAGGGAATCTTGTCATGTTGTCTTGCGCGCCAGGGCGCAATGCACGTGTGCCTTGCACCGGGTCCAGGTGCGAGTGGTGTGCAAGGCACGTGAAAACCAATCACTCCCCCGAAATCAAAAGGGTACTACGAACCACGAGGGGGGTTCTAACAGGGCGTTGCAGCAAACGGGTCTGGTCTGCCGAAATTGCGGAGATCCAGGAGGTCTTTCCAAGAAGAGTCGAGTCGAGACGATATCTATCTATCTGGTGGCGATGGCCGCAGCAGCGAGTGCGATGACGAGTGAGATTTGATCTGGGCGCAAATTGCGCGAGTGCTCCTCTCTACCTCCACCTAATCTTTTTTTTTCTTTTCTTTTTTTTTCGGATCGAAGTTGACAGGAGCTAACTGGCTGGGAAACGGCGGCATGGCGACTTTATGCGGAGATCCAAAAACGGTCTGGGCCGCAGCCGAGCCCGATCGAACCCGCATTTATGCCAGTGTGATCCTTGACAAACAAGATTTATGCCCGATGTTCAGTTCGGAAGGTCCCTTTTATATGTTCTCTTGAGTTCCCTTTCCTTGACCTCCTTCCTCCTCGCCGTCACCTCATACGGATCTCCCTGCAACTTTGCACTCCTTTTATCTGAAAATGTCTTCCAAGCGTGGACGCAAACGAAACGACAATCTCCCTCCTAACAGGGCCAGGGATGTACAACGAGCATTTCGTGCACGGAGAGCCGCACATTTGCAGGTGCGGGGTTTTTATCGTTTCTATTTGCAATTATACGACCTTTCGTCCGCCAATTTCAGGCTCTGGAGATGCGTGTATCCGAACTGGAGGAGGAGAACAATTGTCTGCGCGCAGCACTGAACTTGCCCCCAGCTAACCGCCCAGCTCTCGGCAAAGGTCCGACAGGAAAGGATAAGCCAAAAACCCTTGATAATCCTCCGGTATCGCAATCCACATCCAAAAGCCGTGATTCTTCGCCGATAGGCGAGTCACCGTCTCCAAGGAGATCAGAGTCAACATCACCGTCGGTCATCGGTGGGACGAACATGCGCACTCCTCCTATCATCGATGGAAGCAACTGGAACGAGGGGTTCATTATGAATGACCAGCAGTCGACCAGCTCCCAGATCCCCTCTAACCCTTCTGTCGCATATAACATGCGCGCAGTCGCACCTTCGACTGTCCCTCAAAAGAGTCCTCAGCAGTTCACCTTCTCCACCCCTATGCCCCCGCGTGCCCTTGTCTCGAACAACGTCCCCAGCCATCCACTGCAGTCGAGCTACGCACATACCGCAGACAGGCCTATAACGAGTGGTTACAACGACATGAACTACCTGCTTTGCGACGTGCGGGAGACTACTCATTATTCGTATCATTATCAACAACCTTCCTTTTCAGGGGAGAGTCCCATGTCCTCACATTCACCTCAGCTTTCCGTCCATTCACAACCGCCGCACAGCGCCCAACGCCCCAGTATCCAGCAGACATTGCCGTTCCAACAGCGTCGGTCGCATACGGAGCCCCAGGCTTTCCGTTCCCTCGGCAGCGATCTTCATCTCCCTAGTCCGCCGCCGCACCATGTCTCGCGCTTGGCGTCTTCCCCCCCTCCAGCGATCCATGATATGCGATCGCATTATACCCCACATGAGAAGCACGTCAATCCATTACCTTGATCGTCGATTCTGTTCCTATCCCGTGTTACCTTTCCCTTCGCTATGATTGATCCTCATCTTTCCTTGGCCGGACTATTTTCAAATCACGTCGACAGAGTGATTAAGACTTTTTGTATCACTATTGTTTGTGAATGTGTCGCCACGGTTGTATGGTTCCGCTTAATAGTATGTACTCTCAACCCTACTTACTCATACGTCTTCTATTAATGATTCGGCTTGTTCGACGTCACTTTTCATTGTGTTCGCGACGGCAGGTTTACGCTACCGTCGGTAATTCCCAGTTGAAAATGACAAAGTATTTAAGGTGGACTGCCCAGCACAGCCATTGTGGGTGCTTCGTCCGCACGTGAGTCGGTGGCAATCCATGTCTAATATTTCCTCCGAAGGCTCCGAGCCAGCTGTCACTTGTCTCCCCCAGACAGCACGCTGGACGCCTCTTGTATATTTTAAATTTGCCTGCTCGTTGGTCTGTGCATTTCAATAACGCTCATCCACGGTTTTTAATAATGTTTGTCATCTCCGATCTGCCGTCCAACGACGCAATGACGAGCGTGACAGTGCCCGCAGCCCAACGAGCAGTGGGCGCGTGGACAGTCACATGGATTCATGTACACGTATGACTGCATTGCTATCAACAGCAAATGGGGGTATTATAGGAAGCAGTTACGCCGCAGTGTCCAGTTGGCACCAGTTGACTTTGCCTTCTGCGCCGTATTTCTTCTCTAGCCAATCGTTGGCGGCCTTAAAATGCCCGTTGCCCAAGAATCCTTTGTTGGCGCTAAACGGGGAGGGGTGCTGGTCCGAATCGAGTAAGTGGGGAATGGAGAAGCAACCCAACGCCATATACATACCGCGCTGGTCAGGATCAGGTGCTTAGTCTGATCGTTGTCAGGTCCAGATACGCCGAGAGCAGGAGAAAACATGCTGACCTTGTTCAATTTGGCAACCCTTTTTCCCGCCCATGCCCCCCAAGCCAGGAACACAACGCCGCGTCCGATTCCGTGAGCATCGGGATCGCTACGGCCACCCAGGTTTGCGCCGCCGTACTTGTCAACCACGTCAACGACCTTATCCGTAAACTCCTCCCAACCCTTTCCGGCATGTGACCCAGCTTGGGATGCCTTCACGGTCAAACACGTGTTTAGCATGAGGACACCGTTCTCGGCCCAGGCAGTCAGGTTTCTGGGAACGCCGTGCCGCTGTGAGCATTGCAGATAGCATAACCTTGTCAGGCAGCTTACCCATGCTGTGGAGGTTCGAATTCGGGGTATTCTGCCTTGATCTCTGCATATATCTGCAATCCCCCCTGAGTTGCACTGTAATTCACATGTGCTAACTCGGCTCACGTTTCGTAAAGACGGCGGTACGGCAACGCCCCTTGGAACCGAGAAACAAAGTCCTATAAAGCCGTCTTATTTGAGTTTGGCTGAACAACTTGGAATTAGCGGTTCACCATGTGCTTGTTTGGGACCATGATAGGGATCTTGACCAACGATAACGACCCTGACCTTGCCCAACGGCGTATTCGACCAGGAGTAGATATTTCGAGCTTTATCCCCGCAATATACATGAGTGATCCGGGGTTACAATGGATCATGCGACAAGCTTACCGGCTGGGTATACCTTGCGGCCATTTACGTCGTCATCTGGACCTCTCACGCCTTCTTCCCAGAGGAACTTCTTCAAGGATATAAAGTATGGTTTCTTAATTTCATCCTTGAGAACCTTGAGCCTAGGGTGGTCGCGTGAGTTTCGAGTCATGCATGGACGTGAGAGTAGGCAAGCCAAAGAGATGGCATCGTACTCACCAGCTTTTGCCCATGCATTCGCATTCAAGCTTGAGCAAATGCCTCCGATCTTCTGGAATCGACTCTATGAATTCACTCAGGGAGAATGGGATGAAGTTCAGGCGTTGGAGGCCAGAGGAGCCTGCTATTTTTATCTTGGCAACACCTGCCGAGGATGAGGCGTCCAGCTTTACTTTCTTTCCTTCCGGTGGCCCAGTCTTTTCCGACTGGGTGTTCTTTGGAGCGGCGAACATATCCATGAGTGTACGCTGTCGCTTCAAGGGGTTCGAAGCTGACGCGGACGCGTTGGAATTATTCTGGGAAGAACTGGGAGTCGTGGACGCATCGCGTGTTGATGACGCGGCGGTTTCTACGTCTGCAAGGTAAACGGTACGTGTGTCGTCCGCCATCTGGTCGACGAACGGGGGCAAGATGCGAAAACGCGCTACGCGTTCCTTTACGCGTTTCTTTGACGCGTCCCTGCGCCCAGGCCGGCTTTACCTATTATGGATCCGCCAGCGGGCCGCTTGCCGGAGAGATTAGTTGCACTGGGGCTGCACTGCTTTTGAGACCTCAACCCCGACCAGTAAAACTGAGCCAGGTTATATAGACGTCACCGAAATCCACCAAACTGCCTCGCTCAGCCTCCTCCCCGTCACCGCCATCCGCCAAGAATGCTTCTGGGCGCGCAGATTCAGCTAGGAGGGCGTTCTTTAATGTCCGGTCGTCCAGGCGGCGTCTGGGCTCGTTCGGCGCAGATGCAGCACCGCCAGATGGCAGCAATGTGGACCTGAGTTCCACGTACCATGCTGGGTCATCGAGGTATGACCACGTTCTCAACAGTTGGTCAAACTCACGCGACAAAATAGCGACGATTCGGACATGGACACAGCCGGTCAGGACACAGATGATGAACAGAATCTCGCCCGTGGACGCCGCACATCCTTGAAGAGTCTGCGGCAAGACGTGCGAGATACGCTGAGGAAGAAAAAACAGCAACTGTCGCCCTCGCGACGCGCTTTGAGTCCCATAGTCGCCAGGCACGTCGCAGAGCAGAGGACGAATGGCACATCAGGGCGCAGGCAGTCGTTCACGCGGTCTCGGTCTCCACGCATTCGTAAAGTGAACAGTTCAGGTCAGAGTCCTCATCAAACGACCAGTACCCCCATGTCTCATGCTCGTCATCGTGCGCTACCAACGTCGCATACTCTCCTCCCTGGAGAAATATCCCTTCACGTGCCAATACCATTTAGTGGTATATACTGGACATTCTCCGCCGACCCCCGACGCCTGGCGGAATCCCTTTTACTCCTCGGGTCTTTGTATTATGCAAATCGAAAACTAGCTTTGGCTTTGAACCATGTGCACACAGCTGCCCCATCGGTATCCCCAGGTAAGACTTTTCCAATGATAGGTGACCTATATGCACACCCTCTTTGCAGAAATAGACATACTCGTAGTCGCCTGCATTATTTATGTCACTTGGAGCCACTCTTTCGTCAAAAAGATACCTACCCCGCCTCCCTCCGATGGGGACAATGTTCGAGCACCGTCTCCTCGCATGGAATCTCGGGAGAGCAGGCGTACCGGTGGTGTGCGCTCGCCCCCAGATAGGGCGCACCTCGGGTTTGTGTGGATGAGTGTACCAAAGAATTTCAGGTGCGTCTATGCTACAGGAATTTGTGCATATCACTCATATGATCCAGAGACTGTCCGGATGATGGTGCACTTACAGGGCTGTTATTTGCACCCCTCATCTCAATCGCCTTGCTGGTCTCCTCGCTCCGCCAAGCTGCATCACCCAACCCTGTTTTGCTACCTCCTGACTGGCTGATAGAAGCTCCTCGTGTTCTTGAAGATGCGCGTGCACCAATGTCCACTTTGAATGCTTTGATCTTGTCTAGGCGTAGCCTAGTCGATTATGCAACGCTCTGTTCATTCATTCTCCTAGTCCAGATCTTTTCTTCATCGTGGTACGAGGCAAGGTACCGCAGGGGACGGAATGTACCCGAGGGTGAGCGTGGCTCTGTACCACGCAGCGAGGCCCGGCGGACATGGACTTATTGGATATATTCATATGTCCTCACCCTGGTCGCGCTATTCGTCCGATATTTACTCGCAAGCAGCAATGTCAACCTGTGGCAGAGTGAGTACTCTCTAATTGTGTCTATGTAATCGGCTCACCAAAGTGGATAGACCTCAGCTACTTTGATATTATCGTAGGCTCCGTGTTCTTTCAATTCTGCCTATACGTTGCTTTACGATTGGCCCATGGAGGTTTCACTCTTGGCGAACTTGCACTGGTATGCTTTGGTGGACTGTCTTTGGCCACCGAACTACTCAATCTTACGAGAGCACGGGTAAGCGAACGGCTAGGCTTTAAATGATGTATACTGATTATTCCCGACCAAGTTATGGCCGACGAGGACGCCTTTCATCAAGACTTATCGCCTCCCGAGCCCGCTTCTTATTTTTCAGGTTGCCCTCATAGCCGGATCGTTGCTTACTGGGTTCCTACTTTCCCCCCTGCTTGCGCTATCTCGCCATATAGCACAGCGACCTGTTCGTCGACTCAGATTTCCTCACGAAAAGCCTAGGCACCAACGAGCGCTCGCTGCTGGCTTCTATGTTGGCACAATTGTGATTGTAGCCAGTCTCATCGGGTCGTGGACGTGGCTATGTCTCGGCAAACGGGACCCGTGGTTGTGGGTGATCTTTTGGATTCTCCAGGGGAAAAAACAGTGGACCCGGCCACTGCTGCTGGGCTACTGGGCATTGCTGGGTAGCATAAGCGTTGCGGGGTGGAGCCGACAGTTGTCGAGGTCCCGGAGGTACAAGCCAAACTTGGGAGACAATGGCACGCTTTCAGCGCCGACAATCCAAACGCAAAAATCCGCAGAACTAGTGACAGCTGCCACATCACCAGCGGCAGGATTAGGGCTTGCGTTCGCAAACTTGCCGAACCTTCCGAATTTGCCCAATGGAACACAGGTGGCGGCAGACTTACTGGACGCTGCTGACAAGCACGTTCCGACGCTGAGTATAAATGCACGTCGGAAGTTCTTTCATGCGTTGGCGGTGATTATGTTTTTGCCGGGGGTGGCTGTTGACGTCAGTCGTGCCTACTTGCGTCATACATGTTGCTAACGAATAGGATTGCGGACAACAGCCAGCATTTACACACTTGGCATTCAGCGCTGCGTTTGCGTTGTTCGTCTTTGCGGAGTATGTGCGATACTTTGCCATTTATCCGTTCGGTGCTGTTGTGCATCTGTTCATGAACGAGTTCCTGGACCAGAAGGACCGTGGGACGGCGATTTTGAGCCACTTTTACCTGCTGACGGGATGTGCGGGTTCAGTGTGGCTTGAAGGGTGAGTGGGGTGGTTGCTTGGGGGCTGCATGCTGAGTGGAGACGATCTAGGCCGTCGCGGATTCTGATGTATACGGGCATTCTGGCGCTGGGCGTGGGGGACGCGCTCGCGTCGATCGTAGGGAAGCGGATTGGAAAGCACCGATGGTCAACGAGTTCGCCAAAGACGATCGAGGGGAGCATTGCGTTTGCGGCCTCCGTTGTGGGGTGCGCATGGGTCCTGCGTGTGCTTGGGCTTACGGAGCAGTTTTCGGTACGCATTTTGGTGGAGTATGGGCGCGGATCTGATGCTGACTGGATGGATCTAGATGACACGGTACGGGGTTGTTGCGGTATTATCATCGGTGTTGGAGGCGCTGTCGGAGCAGAATGATAATTTGACATTACCACTGTACATGTGGAGCATGCTTGTTGTCGTAGGTCATGTGACCGGGTAGTGGTAGCGGGGAATGTATTTGTGTACTGATTTGCGTATGCTATTAGTACTCGTCGCACTTTAAACTGCCTCTCTCCTCACTCCCTCCCCCCCGAGCCATGCCCACGTGATCATGCCATCCACAGATAATGACCGCCCCTCGAAGCTCCCCCTCCCCGCCCTCGCAACCCCTTTCCCCCTCCTCCAAGATCCGTCCCTCCAGATGCCCCTCCAGCTCTTCCCAAACCCCTCCGAGCGCGTTCGCAGACCATCCAGACCCGCGACTGCCTCCATTCTTGAGGGCCCCGTCTCCTTTCTCCTCCCCGGCCCCGACACCCTCGTACGTTCTCCCCCTCCCCTTTCTTGCTCTGTACCCAAACCACTCGTAGCCAACCCCTCCACGCACGGACGGCGATGTCTCTGACTATGCCTCTCGCTGCGATACCATAAGCGGTATGCATCTCTGCGTCATTCATTTCGCGGACTTTAGCTGACATTTCCTTCTCCCTATACCCTAACCAACAAACCCCCGCAAAGATGGCCCGGCGCACACGGCTGACGCACGATCACAAGCGACGTCCTCTGATTATGACTGGGTCTCGTTCATGTCCGCCTACGCAGCTGGCCAGTGGAGCCCCCATCGAACCCCCCACCCCCCTCGTTCTGTATTCGATCCCAATTGGCCCAGCATGCAGTCCGCACCTCCGGATCTCCCCGCCTCCACTTCTCCGGGCAAATCGTGTCACTCGGGTGCCTCCTCATCGGACTCGTTACTTTCCGCGAACCCCGTCATCCCGTCACCAAACTCTGACTCAGCCAACGAGAAGGAACCGAAGAGCCAACTCACCGTCTCCCCTGAGAAACACTTCTCGAAGCTCCCTCCACCATCGGCTTCGTTGATTGGCCGTCGCTTCCGTAAATCGTTCAACGATCTCAGACAAACGACTGGTCATACGATGCAGCTTTCTCTCGATGGTACCCAGGGTTTGACTATGGCTCCAGACGCGACCACCGCTGCAGCAACCATGCGTTGGGCTGCCGCCAGAGTGAATATATCCCCGCTTGCGTTGCCATCTCCTGAGCATGAACTCACCGATCCTATGCGTGGCGTACATGCTGCCATCCCCGGAGCCCATCCACCTGAATGTGCTCCTCCGCTCAATCCTGGGACCCCCGGAAGCAACCGCAAAACACGCTTGGGTAGTTTCTGGGAGGGGACCCAGGACGTGGGCGACGACATTGACCGATTGTCGACGATCCAGGGCTCAAATCCCGCGTCACCAGCACACTCCACAAATGATAGCGATGCTCGCCCATCTGCAGAACCAGCTTGGAACACTTCAATAACACCAGCTTCCGTGCCCGCGCCACGACAATTACTCGAGGAACACCCTGAAGAGGACTATTTCAGCGTTTCCAGTTCCCGTGTGAACACCGTGGACACTGACCCTCACAGCATCCCCGATGTACCTATCGTATGGCAAGAGTATGTTAATGTTCAGCGAGACGATATGAATGTGTCAATCACCCCGGCCTTGCCGCGTAGAACGTGTCTTTCTCGCCAAGCTTCCTCTCCTTTACCGGTCTCGACTACCTCAGAGAAAAAGCATGGTGGGCGATCCGTCTCTGAGACGGTATGCAGCTATAGACTAGGTCGTACCACGAAAGAGGAGCAAATGTTCTTGGAGCTGGGATATCTTGCTCCTCCTAATCCCCCAGATGAGCTCGAGCGAAGACGAGCACTATACAAGTAAGTGCATGTTGTACCCGGGTACTCCCTCCCCGGCAACATATTGATGAGTGGGAATCAGATTCAACATCTGGAATACTGCGCCTGACATAAATTTTGATCGGATTGCTCACTTGGTCAAGCTTGTATTCAATACTAAAAGCGTATACATTTCCCTATTGGACGGTACAGAGCAGTATGCCACCAATGTTGTGATTCCATGTGATAATTTACTAACTCAGGGGCCAATAGATGGTTCAAATCTCAGTGTATGCGTCTCGGGGTCATTTTCTACCGTGCTAGTTACCTACTGATGTGACAGGTGGAACATCGCTCACGCGTTGCCCTCGCATGACTTCATTTTGTGCACACAGCATCCTACAGCGGTGAGTTCTTACGTGTTACCATTCTATATCTTAATATTCCTCAGTTGTGATGAGCCTACTGTCATCTTGGACACGCTAGCAGATTGGCGGTTCGCGAAGAATGTACGTGAGGATGTTGCCAGCACTTGCGTATCTGCAACTGTTCACGCCGTTCTAGCCATTTGTAACCGGAAACCCTCACACTCGATTTTACGCGGGTGCGCCACTGCGGACCCAGGAAGGATTTAACATTGGCAGGTAATGCATTTAAACGTCCTGCCGCGGATAGCTTATGTAGTGGTAGCCTGGCCCTGATTGACGATTCACCGAGGCAAGATTTCTCTCCTCGTCAACGACATACTCTCAAGGAGTTCGCGGTAGGTAAAAGATCTGTCGTCTCCCGTGATACTGACCACTCCCAAGGCTATTGTGATGCGCGAGATGGAACTGTGGAGAGACAAGGTTTAGTCATTCTTCAGAAATACCTAATCTGCCCAATAATCTTTTCCGCAGATCCAGCTTCGCATACGGGACAAGATCCAAACATCTGTGAGATTTATTATCTTACGTCAAGGCACTTCTGTAATGCATTCCTAGATGGAACATTTTAGTAGAGAATGTCTCGAAATCGACCAACAAGAATCCCAGAATGCCGATATGTACGCCTCGGCGTCAATGGATAAAGTATATGACCGTGCAGCCAAGCTTGTGAAGCGTACGTTGGATGTCGAGGAGGTTCTGGTCATGGATGTCTCGCACTGCGAGGTACTCGAAACACTCAGTGCCGAAGCGACCGTATCGGTGGCAATACACCATGGTAACGCCCAGACACGTGCGACTTCACGGACGCTTACCGCCGACGAGCAAAGCAAGCTCAACACGTTTTTTGAGCAATTCCCCGACGGCAAGATTTCAGAGGGAATCTTACCGGTTTGCTTTCGCCCGTTCATACCAACTCATATACAGTATGCTTTAAGTGAGTGACTAAACTTTTTTAGTGGTCAACTACCAACTCATCGCGATAAAGCGGTCCCTGTCTTCAATATTGATAAGCGACCTTTTGCACTGATCTGCGCCTACAATGCCTCCGATCCGTCGCGGCGTTTTGTAAGTAATTGAGTTTTGTACATATCACTTTGTTTAAATCGTCCATGTAGTTGGAAGGTCATGAACTGTCTTACCTGCGTGCTATTGGTATTGTTCTATATGTACACATGAGCATGTCTAATGCTATATCAGGTGTAATCATCCTCTCCGCTGTGCTAAAACGGCGTATGATGCTTGCAGATCAGGCCAAAAGCTTATTTATATCAAAGTAAGCCATCCTGCTCCATACTGTCTGTCAATATCTTATATGCATCCAGTATATCCCACGAACTGCGAACACCACTTCATGGAGTCGGTTACAATTTCCCCCTCTGTGCGATACTCAATTGAGGTGTCAACGTAGATTTTGGCAGCCGCCGAATTATTGGCCGATACCCCTTTGAACCACGGTCAAACGTCATTTTTGCACACTGTTCAGGCATGCGGCACATCGCTTGTGGAAACCGTGAACCACGTACTGGACTTCACGAAGCTCAGCGGGAACATGAAGTCGGGTGGTGTCGACAATGTCATCACCCGGACAGCGTATGCCATCTGTGATTTTCCAGGGTTGAAGCTCATACAATATGGTTTAGAGTGGACCTGGAGCAACTCGTCGAGGAAGCGATTGACGGATCATGGATAGGCTATTGTGCACGCAACTCGTCCAAGGGTTCTGAGATAGGCAGTGTATATGCGCCTAATTCGAATCAGCGAGCCTCGAGCGTTATGACTGCTCCAGAGTCTTCGCAGGACGTCGAGATTGTTGTCGATATCGATCATTGCGAAGGAGTAAGTTCATTGAAATGGACTTTCTGCGCACTTTGCTGAGACCAAGATCACGTAGGGGTGGATCCTGAAGTGTGACAAAGGCGGTATACGCCGAGTGTTGATGAACCTATTCGGGAACAGCCTTAAGTTCACATCAGTGAGTGGGTCATTGTCTCCTCACGCCTTCGCTCACTGGCTGCCTACAGAGTGGTTATATTCATGTGTCGCTGAGACCTCTCTCTGCACCCGAGGATATCGCGAACAACACGGTCAAGATAGAGCTTTGTGTGAGCGACACTGGGAAAGGTATTAGCCAAAATTTCCTCAAGGTCAGTTCCTTCATCCCGAGGGTAAAAGCCCGTCGTTCATATGCTATTATCAGAACCACCTATTTCATCCGTTCTCGCAAGAGAACCCCCTACAGGCCGGAACGGGTTTGGGACTTGCGATCGTAAGCAGCATCGTCCGATCCCCGAGTGTCGCTGGCAAGGTAGAGGTTGTCAGCGAGGAGAGCGTGGGCACAGATATCAAAGTGGTCTTTGAGGCCGAGGTACCTGCGGAGGGCTCGAGCAACATTCAAGACCCATTTTTCTTTGACGATCAAATGCGACCACCGGTGATCTCCTTCCTCGGCTTCAAGAAACGAGGTCGCGGCGCACAGCTGCTCAACGAGGTTCTCCATAAATACCTCATCACCTGGTGGGGTTTCACGCCTCAGCGGGAGGGCACTGAGCTCGGTGATATTGTCATTCTCAATGAGGATCCATCACCCATCGTCACTGCCCTCGAGAAGATGGACATTCAACGTTCATTCATCGTTCTTACCTCAAGTCGGGGAAGCCCTCGTGTAATGGGGATTTGCAACGCATATGAGAGCAATGGTGGCTTTTGTCGTATCATGCACAAGCCCGGTGGCCCCTTCAGACTACGTACAGCCCTGAAGCAACTTCTCCGAGCAAGACAGCGACGACAACATCGCATGCCGAGTTTGGCCAACTCAGGCTTGGGCTCTGAAGAAAGCGTCTCTCTTCACTCGACCATTTTCGCGGACGACTACTCAGAGTCTACCGTCGAGAAACACCGACGTGGAAGCATCGATAACTGGCGAGACCAGGCAACGTTGCTATCCACAGGCATTTCTGGCGTCACAGTGTCTATATCTCCGGATTCAGAAAAAGACATTATCTTCCAACCCACCGATGGTGAGCAAATGCCGTGCGCCAGCAACTCAACACTTGCAGCCAGTGCCAATGGGAACCTGCTCAAAGCGTCAGTCGGACCTGTTGGGTCGACCAGACCACGCCGAAAAGTATTGGTTGTAGAGGACAACAATATCCTTCGTAACCTGCTGTGGGCGATCCCATCTTTGGCTGTGCTCGTTTTTGCTGACTTACTTGTGAGGTAGTGCCAAGTGGCTGATCAAGAAGGTACGCGAAGTTGCGAATGCTGGTGATGTTCCTCTTACATTCTTCAAGGGCTTTGAATATTGCGAGGCTGTGGATGGTCGTCAGGGAGTCGAGATCTTCCAAACCGAAGGTCCATTTGAGTGAGTGGTGATTCTTGTCGTCGGGTGCCATGTCTTATATTGGCTTAGCGTGGTGCTGTTAGATCTATCAATGCCTGTGCTCGATGGTCAGCTTTTTTCTGTAGTGTTATTTTACCAATCGGAGATACTCAACTCTTGATAGGCGTCGGTGCTACTGTTCAGATTCGCCAAATTGAGCGCGCGCGTTCAAGTCAACCGTCAAGTGTGATCCTAGCGCTGACAGGCATGTCCTCACTTGAAGATAAGCGGAAAGCATTCGAGGCTGGAATGGACGGATAGTGCGCTCTTCATTCATCGATACAAGTCTTCCTGATGATCACTGACACAATCTATAGCCTGGTGAAACCTGTCGCATTCAGAACATTAGATGACATGTTCCATAAACTCGGCCTCGCTTAACGGAGTGCATCCATCGCATCCACAATGTACACATACACACAACCACCCTTGCACGATCGGACATTGACAGATTCAACTCTCCCGTTAGAATGTTTCGAGAATACACTCATGTTTCGTTTGCCCCTGTGATGTTCAGCATAGCCTTGTTGATGTGTCCCACCATTTGACCTACTGTACTGATCCACTCCATGAACAGTTAGTGCCCTCACGTCCCACCTCCAGTGTCCGTCTCACATCACGCTTGCTTTGTTATACTGTCTTGCTGACCGTTCTTTTATACACCCGAGCCCCCTAATCCCGTTCCCCAAGCATCCTTTCCTCTATTAGTATCTGTTGCTCCTCCATCCTCGATTCCTTGGAATGTATTAGCTACTTATTATACGTCCGAATTTCTGGGTCTATGAGACGCGGTACGGACGACAAAGAATGTCCTACCACCAAACGTTTCTTTTCAAGGAGAAATGGGAGGAGCCGGACAGTGGGCTGAGGGGCCAGAAAAGCAAAGCCTGCTTACTCCAAACTTACAAACATCTACCGACGAGATGAAGCACAGATCTACACAACGGGTTGACCGTTTTGATAATGACGTAGCCGCAAGGACGGCAGCGCGTTGAATGCGATTACACATATGCCCACTTGCCCAAGGATTCCACCCATCCTCCGAGCTCTGCTTTGGACGCGTTCGTAAACGTCGATTCTAGTGTGTCCGAGTCCCTTGGGAGCGTGGGCAACTCAGTTCCGTTAGCGGATTGAGAGAGCACCCCAAGCCCAAACCCGCCTACTTCCGTGAGGTACGTTCTAAATGTCTCCGACGTAAACTTTTCGAGTTCGAGAGCGGATACGAGAGAGGTCAGTTTGGACGAAGAAAAGTCTGCGGACGGGTTCGTCATCAGTTTGCGCCGAAAAAGCGGGGACACCGACCCTCTGGTATGAGCGTCACAGCACACCCTCCACCTCCCGCACCCGTCAACTTTGTGGCGAGATTGTACGGATCAGCCCTGGTGATACGTCGTACAGCTTCCAAGGATGGATGCGAGACACCGAGTTGATCGAGGAGTCTATGGTTTTCATCGATAAGTGTCTGAGAAACGTTTCGGCATCAGAGACAATGACGCAATGGCGGATGATACAGCAGATGACGCACCGCCAGGGTTTCCTTACCCCCCGAACTCGAGAGCACATTACCGGCTCTCTCAACTACCCCCTGGATATCATTCAGGACCTGTCCAACTTTTGCTGGTTCTTCTGCTTTCTGCTTGCCGACGCTACCTACGAGTTCTTTCGTGTTTCGAGGAACGCGGGTATCCGTAAGTAGGAAGCGGTGCGAAGTGAACCTGGGCACGTAGTAGGTAGTCTTGGTGAGAACCATCACCTCCATCAAGTAGTAATAATGGACGACAGCAAGGTGACGTACCCCTTAATGGAGACCATTCCTCCTTTCTTGCCTTCACTCGGAATGGATTTAGTGTATAGGAGTCCCCCACCGTATACAGCAACTGAATTGTCGACGCCGCTAGGGTTGCCATGTAGAATCTTTTCGGAGAGGAAGGCATAGACATTGACGATGTCTGCGAGAGATTTGGGGAGTCTGTCCGGTTCTTGAAGTGAAGAACTTGAATCGGAATCGGAGGGGGAAGGAAGAGAGATGCGACCAGTAACCAACATGAGCGCGGTCGCTGTACATACTGAAAATGCTGCCGAAGATCCAAGTCCAGCACCTACGGGTAGAGTAGCACGAACGGTCAAAGTAAACGACGGTCTATGGTCACAGTGAACATGATGCATCAATGAACGCACTCTAAAGGGAGAAAACCGTACCTAGTTGTGCTTTCAAAATCCTTGGCAAATACCATGTATAAATACAAGAACGCAAGACTGGCCATGCGTGCATGGGACCCCATTGCCTCTGGAAGCGCAATTCTGGAGATTTCCTCAAGGAACTCGAGATCGAGAGGGATTTCGCTGGCTTGGGACGCGGCTGATCGCAGGATGGATGAGCGAATAAGTCCGGGACATGATGCAGCGACTTACCAGGAACAGCTTGCCAAGGCAGGTTGCCTACATCCCACTTGTGCCGGAACCCTCCCTCGTCGCCGGCATCAATGTCTACAAAATGCACACCGACTCTACGAGCCGAAGATTCTGTATGTGGTGTAGCAGTGGCGTAGCACCGGAGAGATACAGAGGCAGCAAGGGCAGGCACACCGTACACGACGGCGTGTTCTCCGAACAAGATAACCTTCCCAGGCGAGGAGACGACCCATTGCTTTTCGTGCTGTTGTAGTTCGCCTCGGGTAATTTGACCATCCAACGCCAACCTGGCAACAGCCTCGTCGATGGTCATGCGTACCCGTTCGACGCCCTGTGGGGTTCGACGAACGGCACCCGCATCGATAAGTGCACGCTCGAGGTCATCCAGTAGATCTGTAGGATCCTCAATTCCGACGCAAAGGCGGATGAGATCCTCTGGAAGACCACGTGCCGCGCGAGTTGCGGCAGGAATAGACGCGTGTCTGGCGGAATTTGTTCACATGACCCAAAAAGACGAACGAGAGAACGTACGACATGGCGCAAGGCATACTAATCAACGAATTGACACAGCCAAAGCTGACACTGACGGCCCACAACCGTGTACCGGCGACGATGCGCTCGCTGACGTCCTTGTCGCCAGTAGTAAAACTCAAGACCGCCCCATGACCAATGGAGATGCGTTCGTGAACATCGCGGTTGGGATGGTTGGGGAGACCGGGATACAATGTGGGGAAACCGAGGGAGTCAAGGTAGTTTGCGACAAGGGTTGCGGTTTGTGATTGCTGTGAGAGGCGGAGCGAAAGTGTTTTTGTTCCTCGAAGAAGCAGGAAGCAGTCGAAAGGAGTGAGAGCATTGCCGGTTGCGTTGATAGTAAAGCCGATCCTCTGAGTCGGTGTGAATGAGTAGGAAAGGTACCATGGGAGGTGAAATTACCTTTGCAATGTCGTCCCTGTTGCAAGTGATGACGCCGGCCATGAGGTCGTGATGACCCGACAAGTATTTCGTAGCACTGTCATAGACGATGTCTGCACCATGTTCGAGGGGCCGTTGTAGTGCGGGGCTCATCATGGTATTATCTACTACGACAACGGCATCGGGACAGCGCTCCTTGACGTCTTTTGCGATGCTGGCCAGGTCGACGATCTTGAGGAGGGGGTTCGTCGGAGACTCGAGAAGGACCATGGCAATGTTATTTTTGGGATGGAGGAGTGGGGTGAGAGTGGAAGGGTTGGTCGTGTCGACGTGGTACACGGTGATGCCTTGGTGGGTCTGGAGGTATGAGAGGAGCCGGTTTGTGCCACCATAGAGATCGTCGCCTGCGATGATGGCATCGGCGGGCTTGAGGAGACGGAGGATGGTGTCGAGGGCCGCCATGCCCGAAGACACGGCAAAGGCATGGGCTGCGGAGGAAATCTTTGCGACGTGATGCTCTGTGGGAGGATGAGTGGGGGGGTGAGAAGAGGACGGAAGGACCGACCGAGATGGGTGCGGGTCGGGTTTCCGCTGCGAGAGTAGTCGTACTCGCCGCTGATGCCCTTGAAGGTGGCGGTCTGGTAAATTGGCACGGACGAAGAGCCATACTGGTCCTTGTGGTCCGGGTTCTCGACGGTCGCGCAGAGGGTGGAGAAGCGGTAGGGCTGGCGGGGTCTGTAGGGCGAGTCAGGTTCTGGAGTGGGGAGCTCGACGGGGTGGGCGACGTCGAGAGGCTTTGGGAGGGACATGGTCGTCGTCGTCGGGAATGGGCTGATCAGTTGGGAGCGTGTGCATCTCTGATCCCCCACGTGACGGAGTCATCATGCCAAGAGCGACGACGAGGGACCACCGTGAGTGCCGTTGTCGTCGTCGTCGTCGTCGTCGGCTGCGTCGAGCTCACTCCGCCCTAGCGGACAGACACACGAAACAGGTCCTCACACCCGATGTGATCGCAAAGCGAAAAAAGAGACACCTCGAGGAGCTCGAGGTTTGTCTGATCTGTCAATTTCACTAACGCTGGCTAACTAGAGCGCTGTCTAGCGCACAAACTATGCCGCCTCATCGCTGCTGAACGAACCCGACTCCGATCCCGAGGCGTCTTCGAACCAAAAGTCAAAGTTCCGGGCAAGACAGACGGTGATATCGGACAAGCGGACGTTCCCCACTGCCAACGCAGCCAAGAAGAAAAAGTCGACGATGAACGTGCGCACGGCGATCCTGTATCGGAAGGGACTCGCCGCATTGATTGACGAGAGCGTGAGTGGCACCTGCACTTGCGCGACCGACGCTTACACCGGGCCCACCAGGGCCTCGCGTCTCTCCCGCCGACGCAGCCGTCGTATCTGACCGCATCTGCGCCGGCGTCGCCGGTCCCGCCGCGGATGTTCTGTTCGGTGTGTGGGTACAAGGGGGCGTACCGGTGCAAAAAGTGTGGGATATCGTATTGTGATCTGCGGTGTGGGGATGTCCATGAGGAGACGAGGTGCGAGCGACGGGTGGTCTGACGGGCCGGTCCGATGTATTTACAGTTTGGTGACTCGATCCCAGTACACATCCTCTTCCTCTCCATCCTCCATCTCTCCCCTACAAATCTCTAGAATGTGTCCCCACCAGAGTGCAGACGCCCTCCCCGCTCAAAGGGACCAAATGGTAGCTATAGACGTCGCATCCGCACCCGCCCTCAACGGACACCACAACGGCGTCAACGGACACGACCAACGCCGTCGGAACCCCTATGCGCCCCGTGCCTCTGATTTCCTGAACAACATCTCGAACTTCAAGATCATCGAGAGCACTCTCAGAGGTTCGTCGCAGATTCTTTTTCTGTTTGTGTCTTTTTTTTTTCTTGAAAACCGACCAAGTCCGATTATCCCGCTCATATCTCCCCAGAGGGCGAACAGTTTGCCAATGCCTTCTTCGACACCAAGACAAAGATTGCCATCGCCAAGGCACTCGATGCCTTTGGCGTAGAGTACATCGAACTCACCTCGCCCGCCGCCTCCGAACAGTCCCGCGTCGATTGCGAGGCCATCTGCAAGCTCGGCCTCAAGGCCAAGATCCTCACCCACATTCGCTGCCACATGGACGATGCTCGCATCGCCGTTGAGACCGGTCCGTCCTTTCTTCCTCACACTCCACCCTCTGACCCCATCACAGGTGTGGACGGTGTCGATGTTGTCATTGGCACCTCGTCCTTCCTTCGCGAATTCTCGCACGGAAAAGACATGGCTTATATCACAAAGACTGCAATCGAGGTCATCACCTTTGTCAAGTCCAAGGGCATCGAAGTCCGATTCTCTTCGGAAGACTCCTTCCGCTCAGATCTCGTCGACCTCCTCTCAATATACCAAACCGTCGACAAGATCGGCGTCAACCGTGTTGGCATTGCAGACACCGTCGGTTGTGCCAACCCGAGACAAGTCTATGAACTTGTCAGAACTCTAAGAGGCGTCGTCGGCTGCGATATTGAAATCCATCTCCACAACGACACCGGCATGGGTATGTCTTCCCCCTCTCTTCCGGCTCGCTTTATGTTGATGTGTCCAAGCCATTGCCAATGCATACACCGCCCTCGAAGCAGGGGCCACCCACATCGATACATGTATGTCCTTATAGCTCCCCATCTCCCATTGACTCACACCCCACAGCCGTCCTCGGAATTGGCGAGCGTGTTGGCATCACCCCTCTCGGCGGTCTCATCGCTTGTCTCTACGCTGCCAACCCCGAGTACGTCAAGTCCAAGTATAACCTCCCCATGCTTCGTGAAATCGAGAACCTTGTCGCCGAAGCTGTAGAGGTCAACGTACCATTCATGAACCCCATTACGTGCGTGTTCTTTCCTTGCTTTGGATCCATTTCACCCACGCTACTCAGTGGTTATTGTGCATTCACGCACAAGGCCGGTATTCACGCCAAGGCGATCCTCAATAACCCTAGCACCTACGAGATCTTGAGGCCCGAAGACTTTGGCTTAACTCGATACGTCTCCATCGGGTAAGCAATGCAAATGCTACGAAGCGACCTTGCCATCTGATCGCCGTCGCAGTCACCGACTCACTGGCTGGAATGCTGTCAAGAGCCGGGTTGAACAGCTCGGCCTCCAACTCAGTGACGAAGAGGTACCTTTAACACACTCAACTTGATATACATGTCGAGGGCTGACTCGCCCGACATAGATCAAAGACGCCACTGCCAAGATCAAGGAGCTCGCCGACGTTCGCACACAATCCATGGATGACGTTGACTCGCTCCTTCGCGTCTATCACTCTGGCATCCAAAGTGGAGAGCTCGCGGTGGGACAGAAGGAAGCGCTCGATCGTTTGCTCAAGAGACACCGCGGGGAGTCGCTGTCAAGCGAGGGGGCTGCAGTTATTGGTGTGGCAGCATAATCCTCCGTCGAGACGGTAGCTCGAACCTTGTGGGAAGCGCAGTGGGAACATTGCACTTCCACTCAAAAGCGACATACGATCGCGATATGTATCCAATATCTGTTAGCGGCGATGTAAGTTTGCTATGTAAATACGATCATGTTAGCCGTCGTACGGTAGTGTGATTGCGCATACGTTTGTGTACGCAGCTCGGCGCGACCCCATCTTGGTGTTCGGGACATCCCATACGCTGTTGACATTGTGATGTTGATCGGTTTGGTGCAGGCGTACGGTGACAGACCGCCAAGCCATGTTGCCCGAACATTGATACTATCTCTCCTTCTGCTCTATCTGGCAACCCTCCCGTTACCTTGAAGCAGCGAGTGGGTTGCATTCACCGTGTGCAAGAATCAAAGAAGCTTCGACATACCCTGGTTACAATGTGGCCCAGTGCATCAGGACGAATCAAGTACCGGAACCATCGGACCGAAGTCACGACTGCAACCTCGTTTCGTCAAGTTGATCAAGTCGAATTCTGGATGCAGCGAAACTCCGAGGAGACGACCGTTGACATTACTCACAGCTATGGTGTGTGCATGATGTACGCAGCTTCGCGGGTTGCTCCGGGGGGATCAAGTTTGATGCTTGATGGCGAACGAAACGAACAGGGATTCCGCCTTTCGGGGTGGCCTTCTCGCAAGTGAATGAAATCCATCTATCGCCGAGGTGATCCGGATTGAGAGATTGATTCCTCGCGGGGCGTGTGTCAGTTATTGTGGAGCGGGAGTCAAGTAAAACCGCCGATCGTAAAAAGGACGGTCCTCGGTGTATTCATGGCCCAGAAATCCACGGAAATAGTGAAGTCAAAACCATTTGAAAGATGCGCCATCGAGAAAGTGGATCCAGATGGAAAATGAACTGGGGCATCCTGCCACTGATCGTGTGACCGCGATGCTCCAACCAGCTGTTTCCACCTTTGGATTGCCCACGAACGGCGCCAGGTCCGTCATGCCGAAATGAAGTACTGCGCGCAGAAAACATAAAATAGTTCCGCAAAGTGACGTTTGGTTAATGTCGACTCCCCGTTGCAATCAACGGTAGCAACCAGTGAGTGGAAGCCTTGAATAAGTTCAATGTTTCCAGGATACCTTGATCCGTCACAGCTTCGGGTTACCACCGGCGAAGAGGTGAAAGCCGAGGGTAAAGTTGACTACTTGCCTACCAAAGCTAGTTTGTTGGACAACAATGTCGAGAATGAAGTTCATAACAGTTGTGCACTCACAACTCGAGGGGATAATGGAGTTGGTGATTTCGTTGCACAGGCCGTTTGAAAAAAGACCCATCATCTACACTCGCTGTGAGGCAATGTCTGGTTGGCACATGTGACTATCCTCTGTTCGGCTGCCAATAAAATCAACGTTCACGGGACAAGATGGTCAATCTCCATACTCGAGAAGGCACGCACTGACCAGAGACGATTGAATTATTGGGTCACTCGGTATTCCCTTGCTACATTACAAGAAATCTGAGGTAGTGTTAAAACAGTTGTGAGAACAAACAACAAGACAGAACGCGTCCTTAGAAACATATACGATAACTCGCATACCGCCCGCTCGTCTCGCTAGGACGTGTAATTTTGACTACTTGGCCGCGTCGAAGGCCATAGTACCGGGCGACAGGATCCGCCAACTGAATGCGAGGGAGTTGCGTTTCCTTCAGTCGACTGAATCACGACTTTCTCAGTATACAGATCACTGATGAAAAGAGAACCTACTATTTTTGGAGTAACTGTTTCTTTTCCTCTGGTGTAAGGACTTCATGCCGCGGAACCAGAGTGTGATGAGTGATGTTGACAAGTAGGTCAGCCTCGGAGAACTCTTCAAGCCGGTATTGCTGAGACATCGCCGCGATGACCTAGAGAAAGGTCAAATCAAATTCGGCGACCTGAGTGGGAGATCCCAGAATTCACTTTTCGCGCTGACGGCGTCATGTTACCCGGAAAGATGATGATTCCCCTCTGGATAGACTTCTCCTCAAGGATACCCAGTAGTCTTATGAATTGGTGAGTGCTTGAATAGGATGACTTGAAATGGCGCGCACTTTCGCATCGTTTTAACACCAACGCTCCTTTCGTCAGAAAAGAAGATAAATATCTGGTCGGCAGGGTTATCTCGTGAATTGGTAAAGAAATTGAGTTGATTTCGGCTACAGGGCCCGTCAGCTCCTTTGCAGTCTCATAGCTCGAAATAACCACGCACTCCACGCTCCCGCCGCTGTTTGCGTAGTGTGCTCTGAAGGTAGTGAGGTCCATGTTAATTTCTTCGTCAGAGACTTGGTATCCCTGGCTCAATGAAACGTTTCGGTAAGATCTCTGCACAACGTGGGGTTATGAAGTCGACGGACTCTGTCCTTGACGAGTTCGTGTACGGTCCGGTTGACCTTCCACAGTTTTGCGGTCTCGTCCTCTGCCATGGTTTGAAGTGTAAGTCTAGAAGTGGTATTCAAACTCAGCCGCAGAGCGATACACCTTTACTCTGCTCGACCTCGTATGGCACCACCAACGGCAACCACGAATGGGGCCAACCCGACACCTTCGACAATACCGCTTTCCAATGCGCTGATGGTGTGTCTTATCACTATCTGTCACCTCAGTGTGTTTTGAGCGCCGTGGTTGGCAGACCAAGTTCAAGCCCGCTAAAATCTTCAAAGGCGCCGTAGAACCCACACCACCTCCAACGCCAGGGGGCAGTTCGAGAGTAAATGCTGGTCCACGACATATCACTGCAATCACCTTTGATGACAGAGGTGATCAAGTCCTGACAGCATCCGAAGACGAGACCTTTCGGTTATATAGCTGTAAGACGGGCAAGCAAGTTATCCTCGTTGTGGGCCCTGTTGCAGTGCATCGTTGACCTGAATGGCAAACAGACACCTGAAAACGCTGTATTCAAAAAAGTATGGGGTTGATCTCCCTCGTTTCACCCACAAAAACACCACTGTTGTACATGCCTCCACCAAGGAAGACGACACCATACGGTACCACTCTCTGCACGACAACAAATATTTGCAATATTTCAAGGGACATAAACAACGCGTAATATCGCTTGAAGTATCGCCTGTGGATGACGGATTCATGTCTGGTTCAATGGACAAGACGGTCCGTCTCTGGGACCTTCGCGTGCCTACCTGTCGCGGGTTACTAAATCTCCCTGCCGCCCCAGTGATTGCATACGACGCGTCTGGGATTGTCTTTGCAGTAGCAGTCAATCAGTATTCGCGAATCCTGCTGTATGATCAAGCGAATTACGACAAAGCACCTTTCCTGACGATCACACTCGAGGACCCGACTTTGGCTCTCATCAGCTACCCTCCCCGACCAATCTACATGACATCACTCGCTTTCTCCTCGAATGGCAAGTATATTTTGGTGGGCTGCTCAGGTGACGCACACTACATCATTGACGCCTTCGAGGGTCATCTCCTCGTCAAACTAGAGGGGCGCATTGGGCTCGAACGTCGACGTATGGACACTCCTCAAAGCATAGATCCCGTCAGAGGCAATAGCGGAGAAGAGGTCTCGTGGACACCTGACAGCAAATATGTCATAAGTGGGAGCCTCGACGGGCGGGTTGCAGTTTGGGATGTACAAAACCTGCCCACGCGGTCAGGCCAAGTCGATCTCAAGATCCCACCACTGCGTCTCCAGCCGCTGGCGAGCTTGGACGGCCACCCAGGCCCTTCCAGATGCGTACGTTTCAATCCCCGGTTGGCGATGATGGTTACCGCTGGTGCAGAATTGGTATGTGCTTAATTTCATCTCTCCAAGTGGATATGGCGCTGATTGTCCTCAGGCTTTTTGGTTGCCTGATCAGTCAGTGGACAACGAAGAGTTGGCAAAGGAACTGCTCCGGAAGAAGTAGTAGTTCATCGGCGGATCATCTCTTTGTCATGTAAACCTCTAAGAGCTGTTACTCGCAGGCTCATCGACTGGTTGCACCATCAGGTAACTTATGAATATGGTAGTACGTCAATTACATCCAACCATTCCAAATACAACAAAACACAGGAACAGAGCGTGAATCAATCCGCTGAGCGATAAAAAGTACATGTGGGAAAAGGAGGAAATCAAGTTGTAGTCAGCTTCGCGAGTGAGATCTGGTTTGTCGCGACGTTGGTAGAGAAGTAAGCGTTCTTCAGGAAAACATCTCCAACCTAAGCGCTTCGTTAAGGGTCATTGTCCGAGATGTGAAGGACAAGCATCACTCACCAACCACTCAGTCGCAGCTCCGATCTGTTGGGGTTGAATTCCAGCGGTGCAACTACCAGTGGGATCATTGGGATTGATCGGCAAGACCGCAAGGTCTCTGGGATCAATCGCGAACGACGCGTTCCCGAAAGAGAGAGCGAGGCTTGCTTGGGTGGTGCAAGGAATCGTGCATTGTTGCGCGTCGCACGCACCACCGAGGCTTTGCATCACCGCTTGTGCATCCGGGGGAGGAGCAAGGATGAGGGTGGTACCCGTGTCGAGGATGGCGGTGCGTCCAGTAAGACCGGTACTAGCACCATTGGTCGTGATAGCGTCCATTGCGCCTTCCCAGAATCCCTGCGTGTTGACGTTTGGGATAGTAACGAGGGTGTTCGCGACAAACTTGGTAGCATCAAGCCCACCAAAGGTGACTTCCCCGTCATTGAGCTGATCAGCAAGACGCGGGATCTTGAAAGAGGTGATTGGAGACTGGATGAGATTGTTTGATGCCAGCGATTCGACCGGAGTGAGGACCTTCTGCTGGGATAATGTCTGTACGGGCGGAGTGAGTTGTGGAGATACACACGCAGCAGGATGACCTCACCGACTGAGCAAATCCCATGAGACCATCGAAAGGTGCAGTATCTGAGGCAAACTGGATCGACTCTGCAGTTGCAACGCCGAACGTATGGTTTGCCAATGCTAAACCCGCAATATTGACAGTATCCTGGCAGAGCAGACCCTGGACTGCCCCTGATCCGTATGTGACTTGGAACTGTTGGGCACTCTGCACGAACGAGCTGGAGCTTTGTCCGCCTAGGGTGGTATGGTTGCCCTGGAACGATGTCACTGCTGGGCTACATGCGAACGACTATCAACCTACGCAATTGCCTTGCTGGGATTGACAATTCTCGCCCGCGACCCCTGCGAGCCAGTTTCAGCTAAGGTGCCAGGATGATGATGGAAGTTGCTTACAGAAATCAGCACTACCCGAATCCATAAGCATTTGGAAGTTCCGTAAGGGTGTCCCAATTTGTATGGTAGCAAGGTATGCAACATCATCGGCTCTAGAATGCATGAGCGGCAAATCAACATTCAACCTTCCTCAGTCAAAGAACGGAGTTCAGCCTACTCGATATTCAGTCCAAGAGAGTTGTTGGAAGTCGGTGGCTTGGCAGCCGTAACACCACCATTTGTTGCCGCTTGGACGTCGAGTGGGGAAACACCAGTGACAGTCCCATTTCCGGCACCCGTCGTGCAATTGCCCATCCCTGTAACCGTAGTACCATTGCACATCCCGGAACGCAGCGTACCATTACCCACTGCCGCAGCAGCGGCCAGGCCAGTCCTGTAATGTCTTCTGCTAAAATGGGAGCCTTGAACCGCCGCAGGTGCTCCAGAACGTGACTCGGGCCCACTCTCCAGCAGATATAATCTCTTGTGCAGCTCTGAGCGGAGGGCATGCTCTGATGGCTCCTCGCGGCTTGTCATACGGGCGAGACGCTTGGAACCACGGTTGATGAGTTGTTGTAGGAGCTGTCAGACCATCAAACAGGTTGGGATAGCGAAAAGCGAGACAAGTGGGACAGGGAGGACTTACAACTTGGGGGTGGAGGTCCACGCCACGCGGAGCATCAAGACGCTTGAGGGGCATGGCAATCATCCCGGAATTGCTTTGGAGTTGACGCCCCATGCGGACTGGAATGGCGCCTACTGGTGTGAAATGCAGGAAATATGATGAGAGAAGCAAAGCGAACAAAAACGGATTCATGATTGATCAGAGTAAGGGCAGGCGACGATGCGATCCGTAGCTTGAATAACGACACTAGCCTCAACAGAGCACTTGGGTGAGAGGAACTGTGAGTCGACCAGCGACTGTAAAGCAAGCGTAATCGTAAAGGACAGAGATGGCACCTGGCCTGACTTGTGCACACTTGAGCAGGGGAGGAACAAAGCGACTGCGAGAACAGGTGTCAATCACATTGCCTTATATACCGACACAAACGACCAGCACTTCAAATGGATCCTAGCGGATACGCTGTGTGTGGTTACGTAAGACGGGAATGGGAGCGAGAGTTACCTTGTCGACATGAGTTTCAAAAGAGTACGTCGAACAATGGATTTCCGTGTGATTTTGCAACGTCGCATAGAAACAGAATGGTTTGCTGTCATGTTGCTGTCACGTGATAAACTTTTTGAGCATGAATTCACAATCTGATCGGTTGTGATGGAGGGAGTGAGCATGAAAGCTACTTGTCAGAGACGAAGCACCCTCCGACCAGCTACACGTACCTCATTGGTACAAAGATCAGCTGAGAAAAACTACAGCTTTGCCGGCATTTGGGGATGTGACAACGTATGCTCGCGCGCGTCCAATCGGACAGCCTCCAAACATTCCTTGTACAGGAAGGTCTTGATTGCGCCCCACACACCCTGTTTGGGTAGAGCTGAAACCTCTTTCGCGAGCTTTATAGCCTCCTTTAATACAACCTCAGTCCCGAGTCCGACGCTTGTTTCACTGCAAATCGCAAGACGGTCTATGATGCCTACTGCGTGTGCTTCAGTTGGTGTAAAGCGGTGCCCTTCAAGGGCAACACGTCGCCGGAGAGAAGTGTCGGACACCTTGGCGTTGAGGATGGCGGCAAGCGAGAGAGGCCAGGGTGCACCGAAATGGACCTGAAAGGATGGTTGTGTTAGCGGGACAATCCACCGAGTTGCAATTGATAAGAGCAGTGAATAAAGAGGTGAATGATACCTCGTTCATGCATAACCACGCCCGCCTCTTGCTTCCGTCAGTCATGACCCGGTAGTCACAGCAGAGGGCGAGCATGAAGCCACCCGCAAAGCAGTGGCCATTTATGGCTGCAATAGTAGGGACTGGGCAATGATGAACATCAGCAGTGACGCGGGAGCATAGAGAACACACTGGGGAAAGTCAGCAGACGTGCATAGAGTGGATTTGCGGTATCTAGGACGATAGAATCTGTATGATCAGAAGATAGCGAGGGCGGCTGTACAGACCAGTGAAGAAGCCAGGGTCGTTCTTTATACTGTCGTACAGAAAGCCATTACTAAAGAACTTGTCTTGATTACGTTTTCCCACAATTATAAGAGCACCTTCTCCAGCGATGGACTTTGGTGCGGGATACTGGCTGACTATGGGGACAGTAAGCCTGTTGGTTGTCCAGTGTTTCTCGACCATGTCCAGTGCGGGCCGGAGTGCATCGTCGATCAAACGCGCAGTGAGTCTGGAGTCCTCTCCGTTGTGCAACTCTATCATCCACAAGCCATCCTGAGCTGCAAAGAGTGATCATTCACACGCATCGGAGACAACCCGGATAAACGCGCACGGTAGGTGACGGTGAGGAGAGGTCGGGATGCAGGGAGAGAAAGAGGAAAGTCGAAGGGAACCATGAGTACGCGAGCTAGTTTTGATCAAGGCTCGTACGCTAATGGCAGTACCCGGTCATGTGACCACTCGACAAACCTGCCCTGAGTCTAATTTTCCATAGGGGACGTGGCCAGTGCTACTGTAGCACTACCAAGTCGGTCTTGTCTTTTCTAAAATGCGCTTCGTTACGCGTACCATTGCCTTCGTGGCCCTCCTCGTTCTCGCCGTCTCTGCATGTGCGTCTCATCTTGTTTCCCTGCACGCGTGTTATGTTGGTCTGACAATGCTCTCAGCACCACCCGAGTCAATTGAACCCGAGATTGTCATTGAAGTATCGTTCCCTGAGCAGAATCCTTTTGGTCGTATGTCACCAATGAATACCTGTCTAATCCTTCTCTGACACCTCTCCATAGACGTGGTCAATGGCGAACGTAACCAGATTTACCTTTTGGTCGAGAATAAGAGCGACCAGAATGTGACGCTTAACTCTGTTGGTGGTTCTTTCCATCATCCCGATAGCGGTGCCCTAGTGAAGAACGTCTGTCCCTTCCTCTCTTTCTTGTTTCAGTGCCAACTCATTATTTCCTGTTCAGACAACTTCGCTCACATATGGTTTCCCGTTGTTGGAAAAATCCAAACTTCAAATACCTTACACGTTCTACTCTGAGTAAGCTCTCTCACTCTCCTATTCTCCCGCACCCCTTGAGGACTAACCTGGTTTGCTGCAGG
Organism: Neoboletus magnificus; assembly: GCA_003316145.1. Classification (NCBI taxonomy): domain Eukaryota; kingdom Fungi; phylum Basidiomycota; class Agaricomycetes; order Boletales; family Boletaceae; genus Neoboletus; species Neoboletus magnificus. The sequence continues at coordinate 31,543 of QFEI01001164.1, read as the reverse complement.
TTTAAGGTATGCACATTTTCTGGTTTCCACCATATCTCCTTTGACATGGAATCTAGCCAGGAGACTTCCGTCTTAACATCTGGCTGGAGCATTCTGTGGATGTAAGTTTCACTACCTCTTATGCATTTAAATCGTCGATTGCGTTGCGATTTCTTAGGACGTCAAGTTCCGCGTCATGGCTTTTGACTCTGTGGTGACAATCGTCGAACCCGAAGGTTCTTGGTTTGACTTCAAGCTGTCAGTCTTTTATATTATCACAATATTTCCTGCTCAACTGTCCGCATCCAGTATTTCGACATACTTGATCGTCGCCGTATTCCTTGGTGGGGCCTCCTATTTCATCTATCTTACCTACCTCCCTGCCGCAAAAGCCAAGAAATCCAAGCGCGTTCGCCCCAATTCCAGTGCGCCTGTCAATACGGTCACAGTCACTTCTAGCGGAGCTAGATACGAGGAGGAATGGATCCCTGAGCACCATCTCAAGAAACCGAAGGCAAGGAAGCCCACTGCCGCCAGCAGCGGAGAGGCGAGCGGCGGCGAGACGAGCGGAACTGAGGGGAAACGGCGCAAGGGCAGGAAATAAAGTCCTCCAGCTGTGTCTTGAATCAACCTGTCAATCTGGGTAGATAATCCTTGTACACTCGATTATCTTTGGACGGACGCATAATTTATAAGACTACTTGGGAACGCAAGGGGAGTATGCAGCCAGTCACGATGAGTGTGGTGGGCAACACCATTGGGTATTGCCATAGCCACTATCTCGTTCATTCAAACATCGATCTTCTTGTATCCCTTTACCTACCAATCCAGGATGCCATTCAATTGCCGTACCATATGACACAAACCGACGTACTTTGTTTTCTAGGAGCATCTGGGCATACTTTTCGGATAACCACCGGCAGTTCTCAAGAGAGTTGACGCCCTCGTGTCGTTGGCATTTGACGAGCTCGTCTCGCACCAGGCGGGCCTCCATAGCTTTGATCCATGACTCGCGGATGAATTCCTCACGTTCCTGGAGTTTAGCTACGTCCCGACCGACCGGGGTACCATGGCGAGGTGGAATGACAGCGCAATTTAGAAAATAACCGATTGAATACGAAGCAAGTGTGTGAGAGGGTGCTCACCCACCTCTGATCAGTTCAGCTCTGTCGTCGGACATGGTCGCAGAATTGGTATGGTCAGTGTGCAAGGAGAAATCGGAAGAGACTTGGCTGTGTTTTGTTTTGTTTGGTCAAATCATACTGATGTAATTGTAACGTTCGAATCCAACTTCCTTCGCTACTCAACGCATCTGTCCTACAGTACAACCAGAATGTATTCCTATAGGACTTTGTTCGGCGGAGCGTGGTACTCTTGTTTGAATAACCCACAGCTGAGTGCATCATCTTGTCGATTCCCGACTGTACATAACCCTTGAGTGGATTGGGAGAATTGGGATTTGTGCTGCGCAAGCAACTGCCAACGTTCTCAATTGAGGATTTGCTCAAGGCTCTGCTTAGACTCGATGAGCCTCGAGTTGGCAGATCTACAACTCGGTGGTAAGAGGCCCAGAGCAAATTTATCACGATCTCATTGCAGTGCGAATCACGGGGGGATGCAATTCCCATGGTACAATTTCCTGTTCATCAACCAACAGTCCCATCATGGGTACTGTCGCTTTTGCGCGGGTGTAGTCCTTGGGCACATGTCAAATCCAACAAATGACGAGGTGCACCCTTACTTACCTAGGCCTGGATGCAAATCGACCTAGCCTCGTGCGGTGTATTGTGGTGGCGCACATGTCTTCATCTGGGCGTTAGAAGGGGGTCTAGATGGCCCCGAGGATGCCATCATATTATCGCAGGCGATGGTCTACTGCGTGCCGATATTCACATGGCTCTGACGCTGGTAAAGCGCATGAAGTCCGTTTATAGATCCACTAATGGAAGTGTGGTGAGTAAGACCGGCGTCTTGATGTCGAGGACGACTAATCCGTTAATATATGGAAACCCCTTGAGGCCAGGACCTAGTCGGTTTGGTCACGAAGATATCCACGGCCGTGCTCTGCATATTAAACAACGCCACCAACAGCAAACGAGCCCCTGGAAACATGATGTTATTGTGAATTTGGATCGCACTTCAGAATCAAAACTCCCAAACCATCGCCGGTCCCTTTGAGACAACTCAGTCGCGTGCGAGCCATATTCCGGCTAATTAGGTACTAGGAAAAGAGGATACAATCGTGGGCAAGCTAAACGAGCCTACGATGATCATCCACTTGCTGTAAGCAAGATCATAATCACAGTTGCTCCAAACGACTCCCAGTTCTCCTTGGGAAGAAAAAATAATGGAACGTTTAATCGCTTGAATCCTTCCTCGACTCAGGGAGGAATATAGCACTATCACCATCCTGTCCTCTCTGGGCAACAGTAACAGCTACTGTCCACGAGGATCGGCTATTCAGATGATATTCTCATGAGCTTGGGAAACAAAGAAATGGAGAGATATTCATCAGGAGAGCGCAGTTGTTGCGCTGCGTTTCTGAAGGCTTTCGCGAGCCTACGCGAGGCTTAGCAAGGAGTCTGATTGGACCAGAGCACCTTGTATGACACTTTCCCTGGATTTGGTTACCATAATGGTCCCATTATGACCGCTTAAAACTGCAGATGTTCGATCTTTGCTAGGGACTCCTCCTCGATGCACAGCATAGGCCGACCCTTGACAAAGATGGCTAGGTCTTGCTAAAACTCATTGCTTCCCTGCTTCCTTGAGCATGCCATCAGTTCCCCCATGGTTTCGGTGTCGGCATTGCTGGAGAATCAGCAATGACACTTATCCCGACTCCTGTCGATTTTGTTATTTTGCACATGTCGAATTACTCACGTGACTAGTTAGCTCACGATTTTTACTTCCCTCAGCTCGTTCCTCACCCGAGCTGGAGTGCGTTACACACAAGGATTGCAGCATACTTTGACTGACTCACTAGTTTATCTTGTCCTCTGGCTTAACAGGTTTGTGGAGTTACGACGAAGTCGAAGCCTAACGGAGCTGTCCGCTGGCCCATCGGCACCGCTGCCTCTCTGATGGTGTCTGATGGCCGTATTCACGAATGAGAATTCGAGTGTCAGGTTCGTTCATGACCGGCGTCGCAACGCATCCTGGGAACTTCTGGATATCTTCCCCTCGGAGCTTGTCCGCGAAGAGGACAGCGATCAAGAAGAGTGTATGTGTATCTCTGCGCGGCCCTGGCGCTCGCGGGGTGACGAAGAATATAGATATATAGATGCCTTGAAAGAGAACATCGCCTGTGGAGCCAAATGCTGATTCCAAGGGGATTTTAGAAGCTCCTCGGGGAAATTCCTCCTACGACCTTTTCAACCTATGGGTTCAGCATCACAAAAAAAATCGCGTTAGACGCAAGTTGGACACGTTCATCTTGCCTGACATAAAATGGGAATCACATAGTAGGAATGACAGTGTTGGAAACGCTCTACCCACCCCTCCATGCAGATCATCAGCGCAAACCAGTTCTATCTCCCCGACTTGTTCTCAGTCTGCCCTCTGCAGAAGGGCAACATCTTCCCTGGTGACTATGAGGCCATAGGCGCCGAATCCAAGGCTTGGATCAACGCGTTTAATGCCCTGACAGAAAGACAGCGCAATATTTTCAACAGGACAAACTGCGAATTACTATCAGCGAAAGCGTTTCCCTACGCTTCTGAGGAGAGATTTAGGATATGCTGCGATTGCCTCAATCTTCTGTGGATGATTGACGAAATCAGTGATGACCAGGATGGGCTTGGCGCAAGAAAAACAGGAGATGTCTTCATCAATTGCCTGAAGAACCCAGAGTACAGGGACAACTCACCTCTCGCTCAGATCACGAAAGAGTGAGGATTATTTATTGTTTCCGATGACGACTGCTCAGGCTTTCGTAGCTTCCGAAACCGTTTTTTCGATAAACTACGTCCACACTCAGTCAAGCGGTTCGTCAAGCACACCGAGGACTACATCGACGCATTTGTTTTGGAAGCACACCTTCGCGAAAGGGGAGATATTCTCGATTTCGCATCGTACCCCGCTCTGCGGCGAAACAATAGTGCAAACCACATTTCGTTCGATTTCGTGGCATTTGGGCTCAACCTTGACTTGCCCGACGAGCTGTTTGAAGATCCTGGCTTCTTGAAGGTGTATTACTCTGCGGGAGACGTCATATGGTGGTCCAATGTTTGTGCCTTGATATAGAGTATGACCTTGGCGTATTGACTAGCACGACATCCAGGATGTGTACTCGTTCAAGATGGAACATAACAAAGGTCACGGTGGGAGTAACATCCTGACGATATTGATGCACGAGCGGGGGATGGATCTACAGACGGCAGCCAACTTCGTTGGAGAAGAATGCAAGAAACTAATGGATGCCTACTTCGAGGAACGCGGGAATATGAGGTCGTGGGGGAGGGAGCTGGATGCCGACTTGGAACGCTACTTCGATGCGCTTGGACAATGGGTAATTGCCAACATGGAGTGGTCCTTTGAAACGAAGAGGTATTTTGGGGAAGCTTTTGAAGAAGTGCGGAGGACGCGCCTTGTCAGGCTGTAAGCCAGCCTGGTCACTTGACTATTTCCCTCGGTGCCATTGTGGGCCGTGGCACATTTTGGTCTCCATATAGCGCACGTTTGTAGCACTAATACACACATTAAGCTTCCTGCTGAATTCATTCCAAGGAGCAGAAATGATGTCGGTTTCGAACAGCATTCATCTGAATCATGCAGGGATAAATCTACTGTGGAGTACTCAAAACTTGAGGGGTGCATCATACATCATTGATATCCATAGAACTTTAGGGTCGCTGAATGTGTGCTGGTGTTCTATGACGATAGAGGTGTAAGTTGGGTAACATAAGCCGCATAGATAACCTTACCATCATACAGCGTTGGTCTTCAGAGCACCAGGAGCCCGTGAAGAGGTGGCAGATTGCGTTACAATAAGAAAAGGCAAGTACTGCCTTGTGCGGTGGTGAGTAAACATACGATATTGCTTGAGGGGTGTAAGGAACAATTATTGCACTTGGTAGGCAGAGATGGCAGACGTAAAGGGATGGGTGAAAATCAAACAGGTATGGATGAGGAGGTGATGGGATGAGCTGGTTTGCGTTGTACATGACCACGATCGAACACCATAAAAACAACCAAGGAGCGGACTGAGGATGTGGTGCAGACAGATGGATGAGAAAGAGATGGTGTAGGGAGCAACCGGCGCAAAGGGTGGTCTACAGAGTGAAATAGATAACGGGTGGTAATCTGGGCTACAGTTCATCTGGAACATGGAGAGAAAAGTACGGATGATGCAGGGCTTCCCGCACAGTTATCCGTTGAGCGGGATCAAAGGCAAGTAATCGCCGCACGAGATCCAAAAAATGTTTGTTGATCTGGTCGCCGGGTGGTATAACCTCCTGCGAGAAAAGGAAATTGAGCGAATAGTGGTAGGAAGCGTAAGCGAAGAGTTACCACAAGTGACTTGGTTGCACGAACATCCTTCTTGCTTTGCCGTGAGGCCTTGGGCTTGGGCCAGTCAAGCCGTGAACCTTCCTTAAAGAACTCTGGCTTCGACCGTGCCCCCGCACGCGCAAAACGATCGGGCATCTTTCCCATAACCGCTTCCATCATGGCCAGGTGCTCAAGATTATCGTGTGTTTGATAGAGTGCAACCCCGGTATAAAATTCGACAAGAATGCATCCCAATGAGTATGCATCACACGGGTATGACCACCCCAAACCTAAAAAAACGAGCTCACGTAAGCAGAACGATGAAGCTTGCGGACGAAAGAAGCGCACCGAGGATGATTTCCGGTGCTCGATAGTGACGTGTTGAAACAACCGTTGAGTGATACTCTTCCTCGAACGTCGCAGAACCGAAATCTATGAGGCGAATGTCCGTGGACTGAAGTATCCGTTTCGTTCGTGGTGGAGCATTCCGCTGTAAATGGAAATCTCGTTGCATCTAATTGCGTGTCTAAGAGGCGGTAGCCACCCACCTTCCCAGGCACGGGCACAACGGCAAGCCTGTAGTCGTTGTGCACAAGTAAGATATTTTCTGGTTTGAGATCCGTATGAATCAAGTGGAGATCGTGCAGGACTAGAACGGCACACACGTGAGTTATATCCCGATGCAGGAAGGTGACAACATACAAGCAACACTGCCAAGCAACTGCCTGGCAAAGGACTGTATGTGATTCCGGGGGAACGGGGCAAATTCGTTCTCCTTCAAAAAGTCATATACACACATGCCCAACAATTCCGAAACTAGGCATATGTGGTTTCGGTGGTCAAACCAGTGGAGTAGATGAATGCATTTGCTGGGAAATAAGACAATAGAAAGTTAGTATCCCGGAAATCGCTGCTGAATACGCAGACCGACTGGACGTTCGCAGGGTCTCTTTCCTTGAGTTTTTGGAGGACACGTATCTCGATCTTGCTCGCATCACGGTACTTTGGAATGGCACGGATGATCTTAATCGCCACCCGGCTCTGTGTTTGAATGTCGACTGCTTCTACCACTTTGCCGAAGGTTCCTTGGCCTAGAAGGCGGACCGTGCGATCTAAAAGCAATGGATGGTCGGAATGGATGGATATTGCAGACGGACAGCAACTTACAACGATTATAAATTATGTCGTCTGGAACAATAATGTAGTGGCCTTCCTTATCATCGCAAGGAACGACGCCGTTGGACGGCTGGTGATGAATTAACAGGACTGTTCCTGGGTAAAGGATTGTAAGCAAGATGTTACGTACGTCTGTGGTGGCAGGCCCGCTGCCGCTTGCCCAGGACTTGGAGGAGGGCACAGCGGCTTGCTGTTGGAAGCCAGTAGCGACCTTCTTCACAATGGTCCCACGGGAGTCGTCGGGCTGGTCCCGCTTCCTCTTCTTTGGCGCTGGTGCCACCAGCACTGCCGAGGAAGTACTGGCAGACAAGGCCTGTGCCTCTGCGGCGGCACGGGCTCTGGTCCTGATTGGAGCTGAGTAGGGTGGAGGTTGGTAGGAGGCGGAGTAAGCATTTGTGTGAGTTGTTGCGGGAGATATGGTGGATGGAGGTGGAGTGTCTTCAATAACGATTACTTCACGCACTCGGCCTTCGTTGTCGACTTCTTGGACTTCGCTGTAGCTGACTGTGAACTGGTGGGCTCTCTTTCGCTTGCGGGAGACGATTGGGGGGGTGGGCATCATTGTGGGATTTGAACGAGGTTGGGCGAGTGATGGGGGATGATACTGGTCTAGGAGGGGAGGGAAAGGTTGGCGATTTATGACAGCTTGCATTCCCTCGAGGAGAAGATGGTGGTAGGGGACCAAGGGGGAAGAGGTGAGGAAACGAGATTGAAAGCCAGCAAGCCAGCTCAACTTGTCCGGGCCTCTGAGAATGCAACACACAGGATCAAGTGCTACTTGTTGTCTCTTGTTTTGCCACCCAAGCCACAAAAAATTGACAATCAGAGACGCTCCCGTAGCGCTGGATATTATCCCGAATATCCACTCGCTCCGACGGAGAGGACATGTTTTTGCTCCGGATCCTGTGCAAATTTGCGAGCTGGTGCACCACAAATGGAAGCCACAACTTGGCTCGCGCGCATTTTTGTAATGAAACGTGACCAGACGTTCCCAGTTTGCTCGTCACGCGGGGCGGTCACGGAAGACTGTATTCGCTGTGCTCGTCGACGAGTCTGTCCGCGCCGCTCATTCGAGCCCGTCGCTGTCCACGACCTCCAGTATAGTCAGCATGCGTGGCCTCCCCTTTCCCAGTAATGCTCTCTTTGACCGCGAAGCGGCGAGCGAACGTGGAACACCCTTCAGCAACGCAGACGACATTCCGATCGATCCTGCCCTCGCGGGTGCTCCAGTTATTGACCCTGCCATAGCCGGCCACAGAAACGCACATTTAAAGGGTTCTCAGCATGTAAGTTTCGTCCGTTTCCCATATCTATGACACCCAGTCGGCGACAAACACGTCGCGTGTTGTAATTAGCTTCAGACGTGGTTACGGAGTGCAATGCTCATCAAATCATCGACAGTTGCATCCCATCATTATCCAGGATGACTTTACGCCTCCTCGGCAGAGGCATCACTCTCAAGAGCCGTTGCAGTACGACCAGGGGCCTCAGGGTGATCCGTTCGCGCCTCAGCCACCCGCGGCTTATCTGGCGATCCCGGAAACGGAGCTTCCACGGGTCATCAAACCGCAAAAACGAAAGAGAAAACCTAAACGCGAAGAGGAATGTGGGTTTTGCCAGGGAAACGATTGCAAGAACAAGCATGGCGAGCCCGAGGCGATGGTCTCCTGTGAAGAGTGCGGACGGAGTGGTGCGTCTCGTCGTGCTGGGCCTCGTGGAGAGATTTATTAACCGTGTTTCTAGGGCATCCAAGTTGTATGGAGCTTGGAAAGGTCGCTGAGGTAGTTCGGTCCTACCCTTGGAAGTGTATGGAATGCAAGATCTGTGAGATTTGCCAAGAAAAAGGGGATGATGTAAGAGCACCCGTCCAGTTTATGTGCTGTTGGTTCATATATTGATAGGCCAGGATATTGTTTTGTGACTTTTGCGATCGAGGTATGTCACAAGTTTTACTACTTGTTCAGCTGTTCACAGTTTCGCTTTATATAGGTTGGCACATGGATTGTCTCCGACCTCCGCTAGAGGAAGAGCCACCAGGCCAATGGCATTGTCCTCTATGTCCACCACTCAACATACTCCTTCCCGATCCTGATTCCACTCTTCCCCAGCATGACGCTTTCCCCCCGGCAGGACTGGACTACCTCACTGGCAAGTCTGATCCAGATGGATCGAACAGTGAGCCACTCGGAGTGGACCCTGAAGTGGACATTCAAGTTGACGGTTCGTCCACTGACGAATCCTCCGATTCGGACTCGGACGAAACGGTGAGCGCTCCTGCGGCGCGCCGTCCTGAATCAGTTAAGAAGAAGAGACCCGCTAAGCGCACAACAGAGACGCAGATCCCGCGTCCCACAAAACGCATGCGCATCAAGGTGCGCTCTCCTCCTGCGCCGTTAATTGTACGGCTGCGGCTCCCGCCCAAGGGAAAGGGCAAGGAACGCGAGGACGATATGGAGCACAATATCTTTGAGGACCTTCTACCACCAGCGGATAGGGATATGTCAAAGACAAGTATTGACGGCTTTGATAGGACAAGATTTGAGAAGAGCAGGGTTGCTGCTGAGGTATGTGGTTGACGCATGTACTCTGGCATGCACAGCTGATCACTTCTACCTAGGAGAAATTGTATCCGGCTCCGGCTCCACCACCTTCGGCTGCCGAAAATCCAGATACGCCAATAGCCGGTCCGTCTTCGCGCCCCCTTCGCTCCACCACCCTCCATCAATTATCTATACCTTCTTCATTACCACCTGCGTCTCCGGTACCATCCACCCCAAGCTTCGTCCCACCCACACCAGGAATCTTTTCCCAAACCCCGAACACTCCAACCATCCCTGACGGACAGTCGACGTTACGTATACGTACTATCCGTTTCGGGCCTTACGACATCCACCCTTGGTACGATGCCCCGTTCCCGGAAGAGTATGCAAATATACCAGACGGCCGGCTGTGGATATGCGAGTTTTGTTTGAAATATATGCGCAGCCGCTTTGCATTTGGTCGACATCGAGTGAGCTCTTGTTTGAGTGCGGAACGCACCTTGTAGCTGACTGGTGATTACAGATGAAATGTAAAGCTCGTCATCCGCCGGGTGACGAAATCTACCGCGACAATTCAATTTCCATATTCGAAGTGGACGGACGCAAGAACAAAATATACTGCCAGAACCTTTGCCTCTTATCCAAAATGTTTCTTGACCATAAATCTCTTTTCTATGATGTCGAACCATTTCTTTTCTACGTCATGACGGAGATCGATGACATCGGGGCTCATTTCGTGGGGTACTTCAGCAAGGAGAAATGCTCACCGAAACAATACAATGTGAGCTGTATCATGACACTTCCAGTACGACAACGACAGGGCTGGGGAAATCTTCTCATCGATTTCAGTATGTTTGGAATCTCTGAATTATGCCGAGCTGTTAACCAAATGTTCGCTCAGGCTACTTGTTGTCGAAGAAGGAGCAACGTGTAGGTTCTCCTGAGAAGCCTCTCTCTGGACTGGGGGCTCTCGGTTACAAGAACTACTGGACACTTGCACTTATGCGGTGCCTCAGATCAGCTCCTCCGAAACCGACCCTCGAAGGTCAGCTTGTCTTTCCTTCGCTTATGGGTTGACTCTCCCTCACACCAGGTGCCCCGCGTACCACCGAACAGATATTAGTAGAGCTACCTCTATGACCATCGAGGACACTTTTACCATTCTCACGCAGCAAGACATGATTACGGTGGATACCGCATTCCCAGATTCTGCTCGTCCATCACCGGGGCAGTCGATCAAGTTCCCGCGTGGTCGCAAAAACGGCGTAGCACGGAGACACTTGCAGAGGCCCAATTCACAAAAGCAAACGGAGGGGGGAGGAAACAAGTCCAATGCGTCATTCGTCGCTCCCGCACACTACGAAATCTCTTGGGACCAAGACAAGGTGGAACGTTGGCTAGAAGCCTGGGAAAATAAAGGATACCTGAGGCTCAAGCACGAGAAGCTGAAATGGACACCGTTCGTGTTGTCTCGCGCCAAAGCGGGTGCGGAATATCCTCAGACCGAAGTGGGCTTAGCTTTCGGCGCCGTAACCCACACCAGTACACCTCAGAGTCCAATGGGTGGCGGGACGCCTATGCTGGATATTGGCGATCGCGCCAGATCTCCGGGTTCTGGACGAGGTTCGTCACACGAGGAGAATGAACAAATGATAGTTGTCCGTGATGCAGCAGAGGTGACTGCAGCCCACCTCTTTGATGACCTGCTCCCCGAGAAAATAGCCACACCAAAGAAGCAAGTGAAAAATAAGCTCAGGGACGCTAGCCCCGCCCCCCTTGCGATATCCGCCCTGCCAGTTTCCGCGCGAGCAATATCGGACGGTGACAATGGACCCCATGGGGAAAATAGCGCAGCCTTGCTTGATGGTACCGGCAGTGTTGAGCGGAGGATTGAAGACGTCACTCCCACTGTGCCAATCAAGCGTCGCCGTGGCCGCCCCCCCAGAATCCGACCGCCTGACAAAGCTCCTCTTGTATCCCAGTCCTTTTCGGTTGAGTCTGGGCTGACATCGCTTCCTAAGCCAACATCGCCCCGGAAACGCAGGAAACTCGATTCACCCTCTCCTGAGGATCTACGCGCATCCGTGGATCTTGCTTATACTGAGCGGCCTGATGAGCGTGTTGATCAACCAATCGACCGTCATCCGTTGGCTGTCAATGGAGATGGCCATGGGCTTGCCGTCGGGATTACGGAAGGACAGAAGGGGCCGGAGCAAAAAGATGACTTGGATGATGATATCGCGCAACAAGAGTGCACTGACGTGAAATCCGAAGATCTGGGTACTCCCCTCACGGGATTGACCAGTCGGCACAGTGTTCCGAGTGATGATACCGTGTTCGTGGTGGAAGGTGCTAATGGCTCTGTGGTTCGCAGCAAGATTTCAGGGGAAGGGGAGGGAAATTCGCCGCTATTTGGTTCACGTGGCACAGGAGGGGCCACAGAAGATGCCATTGGGTTGCAAGTGGTGGTCGAGGAGGACTCGGATTTGGATGCTGAAGGAGAGCCGGACGATGAGATATGAGATATGAGCACATGTACTACTGATACAGATCCTTCTAATTGTTTGTGCACTAGTTACACACCTTTGTTTTTTGCGATACGAACCGGAGCGCCTCTATGGTTGCTTGTTTGGACACAGCGCGAACGAGCCACAGCAAGTGCGAGCGGTTCACGTCCGGTTCACCGTGGTTCAACAGGAGAGTCAAGCTGGCCATGGACAACTCCCAGCCCCATGGGTAAGTACGTCTCGCAATTCGTCCAGCTCATCTGCGCACAACATTATTCCAACCGCAATGTCTCATTGTATTTTTATTCGCTTGCAGTGACCCAGGCATGGCCTTTGGCCACCTACAACGTGACCCCAATGTCAGCAACGTTTCGGTGAGGATCCCCTCCCTTTTCACCTCTCCAGGTAGCCTCACCGATGAATCCATTGCAGAGCCTTAATCAAGCGTTGGGACCTCATCTTACCCCTACGCTTAGTGCGCGGTCGGCTTTTCACGATAGTGCATTTAGGCTAACAGATTCTCCACCGACCATCCTTGACTCGAATGGTAGTGGTCCCCGGCCCACTCAGCCTGTCGCTGGTCCTTCACGTTCCCCCATACACGAATTTACTGTTCCCCTCACGAACGATGTCCCGGCTACGAATGCGCTGAAGCGCAAGCACACTGACACTGCCAATGCGATGTCGAACAGCCAGCTGGGGAAACGAAGGCGAGAAGGTGAAGACACGGGAGAATTTGACGGCGATCCTGTTCATGGCTCGAAACATTGGACCGAGGAAGAGAAAACCAAGTTGTTCACGTGGCTCATGGACCCGAGTGAAGACGATCATTGGAATTCTCTCCGCTCTACAAAAAACTCGTGCTTCCGGGAGGTATGTATTGGTGGTATGGCGATACTTCTTTCGTTCATAGTCGACTGCAGTGTGCCTTGGAGGTTTTTGGGGGGAAGAAAACATACCAAGCTCTCAAGGGTTGCTACGAGCGCAACTTTAACTTGTTCAAACAGATCAATGCTTTTGAAGCATATCATGTATCATCTGGCAGTGGACCTCTAGGCATTGTTGTTGAGGGGGACAGGCTACGAGAGTACGAGCGCCGCCTTCAGCTAGCCCGGAAGGGTGGTTGTGATGTTGGAAATCTCAATGCAAGAACCATAGACCACTGGCACCGAAGCGGGTGGTACAATCTATTTTACCGCAGGTGGGCCACAGTCAATCGGCCGTCCATCAATTAAACAAAATCCCTTCGCAGATGGAACGGTGACCCGGCGGTGACACGACCCTCCACTCGGTACAACGCAAATGGTATATCGGGGTGTGTGGGAGGCACAGTTAATAATGATGAAATCGAAGACGAAGAGAGTTCATTAGACATCTCAGATCCTCCACACTCCGCGCCACCGCAAGTTGCTCGTACACCGCCCTACTCTCAGCCCATGAATCCCCAACCCTCTGCTGGCTTAGATCACCTTCCTGTGGGAGCTGGACCGTCAAGCTCTCCTGGTCGGCCCATGCTTCCAGGACAAAAGCCTGCGTCGCCTCAACCAGAACAATCACATATTCATTTCTCTGTTCCACAGAACTTGATGGCAGCCTGTCTCCAGTTGCTTCAAGCACAGGTTCAACACAGCAAGCTCAAAATTGATTACCTGCGCCGACGCGAGGAACGGGAAGAAAAGGAAAGCTCAGTGCGTCAGGAGCTGGAACGCCGCCGATTTGAGAGGGAGCAAGCGGACCGGGAGAATAACAAAGAATTTGGAATGAAGCAGCGGGCTCAGGTTGCAATGGAGGTAATGGCCAGCCCGATAGTGGATCCATCTGTGCGGCAGGCAGCGGTGGACTATTTGAAGAACCTCCTTGCCACTGATTGAACTGGTTCGGTTTGCGAGAATGGTGTAATATTGGCTTGATGTTGTTGTGTCTTCACGCGGACAGTCATTGTACATTTAATCGTGTTTTGTATTCACCTGATGTTCACTACCTAGTACAGTAGCGAGTAATACCACTTTGTAATTGTGGGTGTAGTGCGTATGCAGGGCAGTCGAGACTCCCAGTGGGCCTCGTTGTGTCCGTTTATCAATCTCATCTCGCAGCTCGATTCCTGAATTTCGTCACAAAACCTTTATATTCTCTGTCCGTGCACTGTGTGCTCTACGCCAAAATTGAACGAACCCATCGCCCCGAGCTCTATGCCCAACCCACAACGTGGTTCCATTTCCGTCGGAGTAATTCCGATCGCTTCGGGTGACCTGTAAGCCTTTGCACGCACCCTTACCATTCAGATAGTCTGTACATCCCCCTCCTCCACACGCTTTCCTGTTTACCACAAGGCACACCGGTTATGCAGTAGGAAATACACAGATGACGGGAAAGACAAAAAATCTCAAGGATGTGACGGCCGATAAAGTAGCTGTCGCTGACTTCACATGTGCATGATTCTATATCGCCATGCTGTCAGACTGCAAGTCTGAACTCTGTTGCACCCTAGTCAAACGGCGGTGAACGAGTCTACCATAACTTGACTATCAGACACAGGACTGGGCGGGTTCAGATGAACATACCGCTGGAACATATCCAGTGGGCCATTGCTCTCCTGTTCTGCATTACGAGTTTCCTGTTTTCCAATGGTGGTGACTGGGCGTATAGGTATCCAGCAACTCAGTGGGCTTATGCCCTCTTCGTAGCTTGCATGGGAAAGATAGAGTAGAAGTCCGTCCGATATAATGTTCACCGGCACAGTTGTCAGTCCACTGTGGTCGGCCCCCGAATCGACTGACATCGCAAGATCCAAGGAGGACAGGAATCGGAACGGTGTTGAAGTTGGGATATCGACGAGGATCTGCCGTGTTGAACGGGCTAGGGGTACGATATAGGAGTGTAGCATGAGGAGAGTCGTGTCCGTGTGGTAAGGGACAGGAATGAACGACGTTGGGTACTGGAAATTAAAAGAGGTTGGTTGTGAGACCGATTGTTGAGCCTCAGCAGAGCCACCAAACGAGAACACAGTTGAAGGTGGTGCAAATTTTGGCAGTTCGGCAAGTCGAGTGTCCCGCCACCAAAACCTGTGGATTCGATGAATATGAGATGATCGTCATTGAACCACAGAGTACCTGAAAGGGGTTTCACAATCTGCGATGTCCTGACCTTTCCACTTGATGACATCAAGGACGTGTAAAATCCCGTTCGTTCTCCAATTGGCGTCGAGAATGCAGTCTAATACTGTTAGCGGGGGGAGCGAAGACGGAAAGCGAGGAAGTAGCTTCTTCCCGAGGAGACGAGACCGAAGAGTGGTGTTTGGTGCTGCAGAGTGATGCAGTCAGCGTCATCATTTCAAAATTGGGAACGAATATTGGCACATATTCCAATGACCCCCGACGTTGACTGATGAGTGATTGCTAGACATCGCTTTCCCATCGGTACGGGTGCCACTGCAACCCAGCTGCTCTCAAGATCTGAAGGAAGTCCATCGTCCGTGTCACTTGAGTTGTCGTTCCAAAGGCCAGGTTCCTCTTTCATCTCCAGCAGTTCCGCGTACATGCACCTGTCTGCCCACTTGCTAGGTGCCTTTGTCCGCCTCCGTTTGTTTTTGCCGCGTTTCTTTTTCAGATGGCTGCCATCGTCTGCCTTGGGTGCAACAATAGCGCCAGATATATCTGATGTGCCTGCAAGGGATGCGTAATTTGTTATCCCCTCCCTTATAACTTGAGATTCCTCGTCGATGTCTTCGTCACCCTCGTCATCAGATGCCCCGAGGCTGAGATGCGCGAATGCATCAAGCTGCCTGGATGAATCAAACTTCTGAGCTCTCCGCTATACCGAACGGTCATGTACATGAGAAAGCGGTGCGCTGATGGGCTCAACATAACTTCACGCACCCGCCTTTGTTCTTCTAGAGCCTATATGATGTGGGCATCCCTGTTAGCTACAAAAGAACTGAGTCGAAACATGACGGTTGACCTTTTCGCGTCGAGCCTCTTGTGACACCAGCTTGTCGGTGAACGTAGTGGGTGGGGCTTTGTATGTTGATCTCCGGTCAGCACTGTGGGCGAACATGATTCTACCTGATGAGATCAGTCAATCGTTGATGCAGATGGACCACTAAAGTCGATTGCGAGCCTGGGCCGCAACCAAAGTCACTGCCAAACACGAGTCCAGTGGTGTGACCAGAACAATGATATGTCATTGGTTCGGGTTTAAGTTTCAATCAGTAGATAGTAAAGTGTTTCCTTTCTTGGTATTACTTGCCTTGTGTTCTTCGACTTTGTGGCCTACGACTTTATGGCGGAGGTTCCTCAGCCGGTTAAAGCTGGTGTGTCGAAAGTAAGTATGCTGGTGGTCATGTCATGCTCGGTTTCAAGTGCTAAAATGTCGGAAACCAAGACCAAGGCAAAGGCCAGGTACCTGAAGCGCAAAAAGCTTCGGAGAAAGGCACGGAAGTCTTCGGCACCTCGGAAACCAGAGGATTCTCCCCAAGAATCTGAGGAGGAAGAGCATCACCATAGTGGAGAGGGAATTGCAGATGAGGCTGACGGCGACAGCCCGAGCGAAGAGAGGGTGATTACCACGGAGCGACCCGTTCAACCACTCAAGAAAAGGCGAAGAGTGGTGGAGGGAACGGACTCAGATGTTAGCGATTCCGAAGAAATACGCGACCCGGAGAACAAGGAACTTTCTACTAGCAACCAGAGACCTCTCGCAAACCCAACAGGTGCTCTGCCGTCGTTTCCTTTGCCAACGGTGCCCAATGCACCACCCAAATCTGTGCTTGCTATGCAAGGGATCGACAAGGCTCTTATACACGCCAAAGTTATCGACCCTGCCGCTGTAACGCCTCTCTCAATGGCCGAACGAGATCATGACACAGGTCTCAGTTTGAAGACACGAAGACGCTTGCTTGACCTTGGTATTAGCGAGCTTTTTGCTGGTTAGGGGCTGATTACACTAGCTCCGGCTTTAGATACTGATGATCTGGCGTACAGTGCAGACCACTCTTCTGCCTTTCCTCATCCGCCACAGCCGGTCGCTGTATACACCGTACTCTGCTCCTCATGATGTGTGTGTTTCCGCGCCAACAGGGAGCGGGAAGACACTTGCATATGTCCTTCCTATACTAGAGGTGAACCCCAGTGTTATCAATGTTACATGAGATTGCTGATGCTCGTGGTGCTGCAGGTTTTATCAAACAGAATTGTCACCAGGCTGCGCGCCTTGGTTGTTCTGCCCACTCGTGACCTTGTCACGCAGGTCAGAGAAACATTCGAGGCTGTCGGTAAGGGACGTGGCCTAAAAGTAATTTATATCTTAGCATGTCGCGATCATTGCCTTTCTGATCATCTTTGCTAGATCGGCACCGCGACAGGCCAACATTCATTTGCTCGTGAACAGGCACAGTTGGTCTCCGAGACCGATCCTGGGTAGAATTCCCTTGCCGTTTGGGCGACATCGACTAACCCCCTTTTGTTTTGCAGGTTGCTGGGGGGTTCCAGCAAAGTGGATATCTTGATATGCACTCCAGGCCGATTAATGGATCATCTCAATGGAACTCCCAACTTTTCATTGCAACACCTTCGCTTCCTGGTATGAGTATATTGATGGTTTCTATCAATATTTCTGAATAGAGCGTGCTTAGATCATTGATGAAGCAGACCGTTTACTCACTCAATCATTTCAAGATTGGCTAGCTCAGATGCTCACGGCTATTCATTGGAGACCCTCGCAGAGTATTTCTCTGGCGAGCGAATTGTCATCGGAAGATACATCTCTCTCACCAAGTTGCGATCCTCTTGCACCCGCTTGTTTAGGTTTGGAGCATCGTGAATGTTGCCAAGTTGACGTCGGCGAACCAAGAGGCTATTCATGCCAAAAATTGTTGTTCTCTGCGACACTCACCCGGGATCCCGGCAAATTAGCATCTCTTGGTCTGCGAGATCCGAAGTATTTTGTTGTCCAGAGTCAAACTGAAGGCGAATCCGATGGTGCTCCGTCACACTTCGTTTCTGAACGGTTTGCCATGCCAACCACCCTTACGGTGAGTCCTGAGCCCGCTTGACATTTCTTTTGGGTTAAACCTTGTAGGTTAGGAGCACATGGTTGTTTGCGAGCCATCGCAGAAACCGCTCATGTTGCTCCACCTTCTCCACAGCCATAATGTTCGCAACGCCTTGATCTTCACGAAATCGTCGGAATCCACGAGCCGCCTTGTCTTCTTGCTTGAGTGCTTCGAAGAGCTGAGAATGTCGGAACGTGCTCGGATTACGGTTCGTGCGTACTCAAGTGATCTCCCTGCAGGAGAACGAAAAACAATTCTCGAGAAATTCAAGGCACAAGAGGTCCACCTGTAAGCTGTATGCCACTCGCGACGTGATAGCGATCTCATCTCGTCAATGAATAGTCTGATCTGTTCTGACTTAATCTCAAGAGGGATTGACATCAGCCATGTTTCTCATGTCGTGAGCTACGATACCCCGGTTGATATGAGGAAGTATGTTCACCGTGTTGGGCGGACTGCTCGAGCGGGACGAGACGGTGATGCGTGGACATTGGTGGAAGAGCAGGAGGTAAGTGGCCAGGCGTGGTATCTAGAAGGACCCGAGACTGAATTCTCACAGGCACGGTACTTCAAGGCAATGCTGAAGGAACACGATCATCTACAGAAGGTGAAGAGGGTAAGGGTCCCTCAGAGTGAGATACAGCCGTTTCTGGGAAACTATCAAGTAGGGTCCAGGTTACGGATCGGTCGTGTGGGAAGGCTGACGCGTCCTTCCAGGCGGCACTGCGCAGGCTGGGGGACGTGTATGCTCGATAATACTATCCCGTGCAGTGTACTTGGCACTCATTGCCAGTCAGCAGATTTTTTAAATATACCACTCCCTCGCCTCGACTATGCTCGTCCGCAATATTCAATCACCGCTGTAAGTACATGGCGTGTTGCAGTTCATTGCTCATGCCAGCACAGCCACTATTGGTCTGAACCGCAGTTGTCTGAGTAAGGTGATTTCCCTTTTTTGCTAGCCATCCAACCAATCATAACGAGCGCTGAGTCATTAAGCGAGACAAAGCACACGCGTGTATGTGAACATTGCAGCGCCAGCCTATCAGGCCTCGAGTCATGACAGGATATTATTATCACAGCAAGCTGGCCATTAATAATCTCAATAGCCCCAGGTAATCATCCTGCCGTAAGCCTATTAATACATGTGCAGTTCTTCAAGCCGGGTAGCCGAGTTATCCTTCTCCGTCCCTCGCTCACAATGCTGTCTCACTCAGTGCACAAGTTTGAGACAAACACCATCGCGGAGCAGCTTGACGAGTCAAAGCTAGATGGTGTCTCTAAGCGATCGACCATCTTCCACAGGTGTCGTGATCCAACTATGTCGTCGTCCACTGTCCAACTAACCGTACTCTAGTCTCTTTTCCATCAAGAATCCCAACCCTCCTCCGCCCAAGGCCTCCATCCACGACGCAGTCCTCACTCCCGAGGCATCAGCCGGGTTTTTCAGTCGGCTATGGTTCAGTTGGGTAACCCCCCTGTTGTCGCTCGGTTATGCTCGACCCCTCGAGGCGTCAGACTTGTACAAACTCCCAGACGAACACTCCGCTACTCAGATTGCGAATGCTATCCTCACATCCTTTGAACGCCGACGCAAAGAGGCAGCAGTATACAACGAGCGACTGGAAAACGGTCAGATTGGTCCAGGCCCCAAGTCTCTATGGTGGTCAATCCGTGGTGTCCGCGCAGAACGGGAGAAGGCCTGGAGGGAGAAGGACGGAAAGCGCAAACCCAGTCTCATCCTTGCCATGAATGACAGTGTGAAATGGCGCTTCTGGTCCGCTGGAATTTTGAAGGTCATTGGCGATACTGCACAAGTCACCAGCCCTCTCGTGGTAAAGGTATGAGCACCCCTTTCCGCCTATGTCCAAGGTATTCATCTTTGGGGAGGCAATTATTACCTTCGCCACAGGGTCATATGTTGGCCATATTGCCGGCACATCAACACCTCCAATCGGAACAGGCATCGGACTTTGTTTCGCTCTCTTCATACTACAACTCATTACATCATGGTGTACCCAACATTTCTTCTATCGAAGTATGTCCTGCGGTGTCCTCCTGCGCGGTGGCCTCATTACCGCGATATACTCGCAAGCTCTTTCATTGTCTCCTCGCGCTCGTGCACAGATGACAAACGGTAGGCTGGTAAACCACATCTCCACAGACGTGTCTCGCATCGACTTCTGCATGGGCTACTTCCATATGTCTTGGGCTGCACCCATTCAACTCACTATCTGTCTCATCTTGCTTCTCATCAACCTTGGTCCGAGTGCACTGGCGGGTTTTGGACTTCTCATCATCGCAACACCAATAAATACCATGGTGGTAAAACGTTTTTTCTCCATCAGGATCAAGAGCATGGTCTGGACGGACAAGCGTTCCAAGTTACTCCAAGAGATGCTAAATGGCATGAGGGTCATCAAATTCTTCTCATGGGAGATACCCTTTTTGAAGCGAATTGCTGAATATCGCCAGCTCGAAATGGCGTATGCTACTTTCCATCTCACTTATTATCCTGACTCATCCTGTTTTTCAGCTACATACGAACCCTACTCATCTTTCGGGCCGGCCTGAACGCGTTTGCCATCTCCCTCCCAACGCTAGCCGCCGTGCTTGCATTCATCACTTACTCGTTGACCGGTCATTCGCTGTCCGCTGCGAATGTTTTCTCTTCTCTTACTCTGTTCCAGCTCATCAGGATGCCCCTCATGTTCCTTCGTGCGTAATGCGCGGTTTCTTTAAATCAAACTAATCGATACTACTATATAGCCATGTCACTGAGCTCCATTGCAGACGCTGCCACTGCATGCAAGCGTCTTTACGAGGTTTTCGAAGCCGAAACGTCGGACAGGACACTAGTATTCAACAAAGATTTAGATGTTGCAGTCAGGATAGATGGCGCAGATTTTACCTGGGATAGTCCTCCGCCCAAACCCGAAGATCCCAAGGTGATTAGTAATAGGAGGGGCATGCACAACAGAATGAAAGGAAAGTCCGAGTCAACGGCACAACCAACGTCGCGGCCCGTTGATGAGGCGAATATCTTCAAACTCAATGGGGTTAATCTGGAGATCCCTCATGGCCAGCTCATTGCTATTGTTGGGTCAGTAGGGTCAGGTAAAACGTCACTGCTTCAGGCCATTGTTGGCGAGATGAGACGGATTGCTGGAACTGTCGAGTTCGGTGGTTCAGTTGCTTACTGTGCTCAGACCGCCTGGATCCAAGTAAGATCTGTTCAGGCTACTGTTGTGGAGGGCTGACACCCTTGATTCAGAATGCTACGATCCGAGAGAATATCTGTTTCGGACGGCCATTTGAGGAGGAGAGATACTGGAAGGCCATCCGTGATTCTTGTCTAGAACCAGATCTGGAGATGCTTCCTAGTTACGACCTAACTGAGGTTGGCGAGAAAGGCATCTCTCTCTCCGGTGGTCAGAAGCAACGAATCAACATATGTCGAGCTATATACTGTGACTCAGATATCATGATCTTTGACGTTCGTTCACCTCTTTCTTTATCGGTGTCTGGATTTCTGACGCCCGTCGCTAGGATCCCCTCTCTGCATTGGATGCTCATGTCGGAAAGGCCGTGTTTTCCAATGTCCTCAAAAATGGTGCAGCAGGCAAAACCCGGATTCTTGTGACCCACGCGTTGCACTTCCTCCCAGAAGTCGATTACATCTACGCATTAGATGACGGCACGATTGCTGAACGGGGCACCTTCGACGCGCTGATGGCTAGTAATGGCGCATTTTGCAAGTTCATAGAAGAGTTTGGTTCGAAAGAAGATAACAGGAACGAGGACGCCGGAGAGATGATCGAAATGGCTCGTGACGACAAGCAAGAGCGAAAGGTTAGTGTCAAAGGCAAAGGTATGATGCAAGAAGAAGAGCGGAACACCGGAGCCATTCCATTCAAAGTCTACCGGCAATACTTATCGGCCGGAAATGGCGCGGTCCTTGTGCCGATCCTCTCTCTGTCTCTTGCTATAATGCAAGGCACGATGGTCATGTCATCGTATTGGTGAGCACACTTTACTTTTGTTTCGTTTGTCCTTATTTAGGTATTACCAGGCTTGTCTACTGGGAGGAAATGAAGTGGAATTATCCGCAAGGCTTCTACGTATGTTACCTACTTCAGTTGCCGGTGATGCCTCAGGCAAAGTTTGCAGATGGGCGTTTATGCTGCCCTCGGTGTCTCGCAATCGCTAGCCATGTTCTTCATGGGGGCTACCTTTGCAATGTTGACTTACTATGCATCACGAGAGCTGCATCAGGTGAGTTCCTGCTTCGCTCAAAAATGTTGTTCACAGACATCAACCTGTTCAGAGGGCCATAACCCGCGTCCTCCATGCTCCTATGAGTTTCTTTGAAACAACCGTAAGTTGAACGTGTTATTGTGGTATCCCCAGTTGCCATCGCTAATCTATATGTTTTTGACAGCCCCTTGGCCGTATCATGAATCGTTTTTCGAAAGGTATATTCAATGAGCTTCCCACCCTTCTTGCTAAGTTGTCCCACAGATATCGACACTATTGATAATTTCATTGGTGATTCGTTACGCATGCTGAGTGCTACCTTGTCCAGCATCATTGGTGCTATCATTCTTATCTCGATCATCTTGCCTTGGTTCTTGTTGGTCGTCTTTTTCATCTTGAGTTGCTATTTCTATGCCGCATACTTCTATCGAACAAGCGCAAGAGAATTGAAGGTATGCTCTCGATATTGTATGTTTTCACGAAGGTTAATTTGATTGCAGCGGCTCGGTATGCATGCATTTAAGCCTCAGACTATCGGCCTGTACAGCTGATGATTAATCTCAGATGCTATCCTGCGTGGTTCCTTATATGCCCACTTCTCCGAGTCACTCTCAGGATTGACGACGATCTCTGCGTATGGCGAGACAGATCGTTTCAAGAAAGAGAATGTTGAACTCGTTGACATCGAGAATCGGTGAGTCGCGGTGAGCAGAGCACTAATTATCACTGATTCTTACTGGATTCCTAGAGCATACTGGTTGACCGTTACGAATCAAGTGAGAAAACTATCGGAAGTGACCACCGGATGACCGCTGATTCATCCGACCAGCGTTGGCTCGGTATTCGCTTAGATTTGCTCGGAGCAATCCTGACGTTCGCGGTGGCCATTTTGACAGTTGGTACTCGCTACAGCATCTCGCCAGGACAGACTGGAGTAGTTTTGTCATACATTCTGATGGTGCAACAGGTGAGCCCGCACAAGGAACGATAAATTTTTAAGAAACTGATATAGTGTTTGAGTCCTTCGGATGGATGGTTCGTCAAGTTGCAGAGGTAGAGAACGATATGAACGCTGTGGAACGAATTGTCCATTACGCCAACGAAGTTGAACAAGAAGCTCCTCACCAGCTCAAGGATAGTGCGGGTCCTTCTTCCTGGCCCTTTGAAGGCCGGATTATTATGAAAGATATTTTCATGAAGTATCGACCTGAATTACCTCCTGTGCTTAGAGGTTTGAGCATGGACATCGCACCAGGAGAGAAGATCGGTATTGTTGGCAGGTACTGGTTGATTCCCTGGTACTGTGACTTCCTTTGTTGACAACGCTTGTAGGACCGGAGCCGGAAAATCGTCAATCATGACGGCTCTGTATCGACTTGTGGAACTCTCGTCAGGAAGCATTCAGATTGATGGTGTCGATATCTCGAAAGTGGGACTGGAACAACTCAGGAAGGGGCTTGCGATTATTCCACAAGATGCTGTAAGTCTCGCACGATGGGATCATGATCAATATTGACGGGCTCTGTATTCTGTTTCAGTTCCTTTGTAAGGCCATATAAATCTTTGAATGTGTCGCCTTGCTGATGCGTCTTTCAGTTTCTGGTACTCTCAGATCTAACCTGGATCCGTTTGGTTTATACGATGATGCTCGCCTTTGGGATGCTCTTAAGCGGGCGTACCTCGTCGATACACATGAGCAACAGCCCCCCTTGCCTCAAGCAACCGACGGAGGCAACTCACAGATCGTTGGCAATCGCTTCGACTTGGATACCCCAATTGAAGATGGAGGTAGTAACCTGTCAGTCGGCCAGGTAAAGCTCGCACTCGATTTTTCGTCCTTTCCTGGTTGTTAATCGCTGCTCAGAGATCATTGGTATCGTTGGCACGAGCGTTAGTTCACGAGACAAAGATCCTCATCCTCGATGAAGCCACAGGTATAATCTTACGCACTACCTACGTGGCGCAGCAGTTCATGTTCTGAGCAGCGTCCGTGGATTACGAAACCGATGGAAAGATCCAAGAGACTATCGCGACAGAATTCATGGAGCGTACGATTCTTTGTATTGCTCGTACGTTTGACTTGAGTCTACATCTTGTGCTTTCACTGACCAACGTGCAGATCGTTTGCGCACAATCATATCCTATGATCGTATTTGTGTTCTTGACGCCGGTACGATCGCTGTGCGTATTCTTCGTCTTTTGTATTGGAGCTTTCATTGAGGAATAATGGACCAGGAATTTGATACCCCGGCAAACTTGTTCAACACTCCAGACGGAATATTCCGCGGAATGTGCGACAAGTCTTCCATCACGCTTGAGGATATACTCTCTGCATCAAAGCAATTACAAGCATGAGCCCATAGGGATCTCACTACGGAGAGCTATTTCGGAAATTCTTGCCTTGTGGTGTAGATGCATGTTCGAAATCGGAAAACCCAGATCATCGATCGAACTAGTACCCGTTCCATTTTTGTTAGGGCTTATTTACCAGGTAGCATTATCATCCAACTAATACCTCGATCGCGTAGATAAATCTTATGACTTAGGGAGAGTTTATTGGCAATTGCAATAGTAGGATCCCGCTGTCACAGCCTGAACCGCGCTTTTGATGATTGGTAGATA
Source organism: Neoboletus magnificus (assembly GCA_003316145.1). Classification (NCBI taxonomy): domain Eukaryota; kingdom Fungi; phylum Basidiomycota; class Agaricomycetes; order Boletales; family Boletaceae; genus Neoboletus; species Neoboletus magnificus. Next base: position 6,923 of record QFEI01001164.1, on the reverse strand, counting down.
CGAGTCGTCAATTGAGTCTCTCCGTTGTCAGTCAGCTCAGCCCTAACACAGCCCCGACTCATCTGCAGGTTTTGGATAACCTTAGTAAATCATCAACCATGTCCGAGCCGAAAGAGATTGGCACTCTCGTCGTCGTCGTATTAAAGGCTCAACATCTTCACCAGCCCTCATTTTACAAACAGGATCCCTATGCCCAGGCCTCTCTCTCTGGTCTAACGAAACGAACCAAAGTCGATCAAAAGGGTGGCCAACATCCAGTATGGGACGACGAGCTTCGGTTTCCAGTCCTAGCCGACATAGGGAAAGACAAGACGAACAGGATCCTGGAAGTCTCTTGTTACAAGGATGAACAACGAGGGGAAGATATACTTCTGGGAAAGGCAACAGTGAACATCGAGGGAACGCTCAAAACTGGCGAATTTGACGGTATGTAATCGATTTTCATCGCAGCTGACGGGGATTGTATTGATGTCTTTAGATTGGGTCACTCTCGAGACTTCGGCAGGCGCTAGGGGTGAAGTTTATCTCGAGATGACTTTCTATGCAAATTCACCGCCCCCTTTGACGCGTCGTCCTTCGAAATTTACCCCATCCGACCGGCTTGCACGTCCCGGCGCATATTATACACAGGGTCGACAATCGACCCCAAAGTCGACTTCACCCATTGGCTCCCCGCAGCCAGGGGGTTCCCCTACTCCTGGAGAGAGAAGGCCAAGCCAACCGGGCCCAACCGGTGGTAGTCCGATACCGTCGTCATTGATCCCCGCACACGGACCCCCGGGCCAGAGCCAGGCATCCAGACAAGCACCGCCAAATGGGGGCGCTACTTCTGTCGTCGCTTCGAAACACCGGGATGACTCGCTTCCACCACTGCCAGATGACAGTGGCCCATCTGACGTTGGTTCTGGAAAGGACTCTAGGCTCCCTGCTGCCCTTCATCCAGGGGGGCGCAGCGGCCCGCGGTCCATGCCGCCATCGAGTCGAAACCGAGCGATAAGCACGAGTCGCCCACCCCCCGAGATGCTTCTTGACCAACCTCACAGGAGGACTCTGAGCGACACACCCGTTCTGCACGCAGCACCAGCACTACCCTTTTCTCATTTGCAAACTCCGGTGCAATCCTATTCTCCCGAAGCAGCATTCACGACAGGGACCAGGGCTGGTTTAACGCCCTCCATTTATGTAGAGGAACATGTTGAAGATCATCCCCCTCTGCCGTTTCCCACCCCATTCAGTCCCCCACCAGGGTCTGCTCAAGAACATGAACGGCAAGGCAGCTCTGCAGCCGGGGATTACGATTCTTTCATCTACGGCCCTCCTGGCTCAGTCTACGTGCAGCCAAACTCGCAAGCCTACATACCCGTTCCAACGCAAGGCTACTCGCGAACACTCTCCACATCTCAACATCCGATGCCTCTTCAGTCTCCCCATACACCACCTGGACCGCCTCAGCAACCCTACAACGCGTATCCTCCCAGGACCTCGCCTCCGTCCCACTACCAGCAATACACCCAATATGCCAGCGGACCTCCAACGTCATCGCCTCTGTCCCCACCTCAAACATATCCTCAACTGCAAAGTCCCCAGCCTCAACAGCAACACCAACCATACCCACCACAAGCGCAGCAGCCTTCTCATCAGCGACCTTATTTACCGCAACAGCAACAGCAACACCTTCTATCACCTCAACAGCAACAATACCATCCTCAGCACCTTTCCTATGCTCAGACTCCCCATCCTCATCAGGTCCCGCAGCCATACCAACAGCATCAACACCCAGGCTTACCCTCAGGTAGCCAATCTCCTGATGCGCCACAACAGCAACCACTGTACTCTCAACCCGTGAGTTCACCCTTTCGACCGCTATCAATGACACCGCCTCACTTGCATCTCTAGCCTTCACAGCTTCAGCAATCGTACTTCGCAGTTCCTCCCCCACCACCATCGATTCAGTCACAGACTCCCCAACCATATGCAACTCAGTTACCTCCTCAGCCTCAGTCATACTTCTCACCCCCTCCTCCACCACCACCACCGCCGCCCCCGCCTCCATCACTTTATGGCCAAAGTGGAAAGGGTCCTGCTCCCGTTGTGCAGCCTTCGCAGACGCCTGTGCAATCGTCAGCACCAAGTCAAGGGCCGATTCCTCCACCTACATCCTTGCCGCAAAATGCTCTTCCTGTTCCCCCTTTGCTTCCGCCACCGACTACTACATCGCCACCCTCTCAAGCAGTCCCAAGTACCATGTCTACTGCCAGCCCAGAAGGAATTGGCAGCCAGAGACAAGTGGAAGGAGGGCGAGATGAGGCCGAACCTGTTGCTGCTGCAGAAGCAGGAACTACGCCGCTGGTGGAGGTAAGGGGGACTCTAGAAGATATGACTAAAGATCAGACGAGTGAAGAACTAAGCAATAAGGGCATCGATGGACAGCTGGAGCAACTTAAGCATACCGAGGAGCAAGCGGTGCGTGAAGAAAACGAATGTGGACAGCGGGTGGAGGAAGATCGACAACAGCGCGAAGAAGAGCTGCGGAAACAAGAAGCGTTGAAAGCGGAAGAACGCTTGAGGCAACAAGAAGTGGAACGCAGGAGACGGGAAGATGAAGAGCAAAAGAAGCAAGAGGAGGAAGAGCTTAGGAAACGAGAGGAAGAAGAGCTTAGGAGGCGAGAGGAGGAACAACGCAGAGCAAGGGAAGACGAAGAGCGGAGGAGATGTGAAGAGGAAGAACTCAGAAGAAGGAAGGAGGAAGAGTGCAGGAGAAAGGAAGAAGAAGAGCGCCGGGTGCGGGAGGCGGAACGGAGGATAAGAGAGGAGGAAGAGCGCAGAAGAAGGGAGGAGGAGGAACGTAAGAGACGGGAGGAGGAAGAACGTAAGAGACGAGAGGAGGAGGAACGTAAGAGACGGGAGGAGGAAGAACGTAAGAGACGAGAGGAGGAGGAACGCAGTAGACGAGAGGAGGAAGAACGCAGGAAGCAAGAGGAAGAACGAATGCGACGCGAACGTGAAGAGGCAGAGCGTCGCCGCCAGGCAGCTGAAGAACAAGCCCGCCGAAGGCGCGCTGAGGAAGCGGAGGCCGAAAGGAGATGGCAAGAGGAATTGGCTCGTATCAGAGCACGCGCTGAACAAGAAGCTGCTGATGCAGCCTTTGCGCGTGCTCAGATGGAGGCAGAGGAGGCAGAGGGACGGAGGCAAGAGGAGGCGGACCTTGCGCTCGTGCGACAAGCGCAAGAAGAGGCAGAACGAGAAGAGAGACTTGCGCAGGAAAGGAGACGACAGGAAGAGGCGGACATGGAGGTCGCGAAGCGCGAACAGGCTCACGAAGAGGAACTGGAGAGAAGAAGACAGGGAGAGAGAAGGAGGAGAATAGAGGAAGCTGATCGAGAATTGGCGAGAAGATTAGACATGGAGTTGAACCTGGGCGCGGAATCCTCGTCGAATGGAGATCAGTCCTGGCAAAGGAGGGGAGCGGGGAGCGGGCGACATTGATAGGGAGCCCATCAGTCTTTACTATCCTGCGTTGTTCTTTGTCTGCGGTCGTAGTACCGCTCTTACTCGGACCTGTCCGGGCCTGGCTGGACAGACCTATATAGGGGTTTGTAAGAGTCTTCCAAACACATCTAGAGAGTGAGAAACGACGGCCCACTTGTACCCATGACCATGCCCCACATCACTCTCAACGACGGCACACACGCCCCTTGGATCGCCTTCGGCACGGGTACCGCGTTCTATGGACAGGAGGTCGCTGATGCTATACGACTCGCCATCGAAAACGGCTTTACCCACCTTGACTGTGCTCAGATGTACTCCAACGAAGAAAGTGTAGGGAAAGGCATCTCGGCCTCCGAAAAACCGCGCTCAGAGCTCTACATCACCACCAAGCTCGACAAACTAGGCCCCGGACAGACAGCCAAGACAGCCCTTTTGGAGTCCCTGAGGAAGCTCGGTGTAGAACACCTAGACCTATACTTGATCCACATGCCCAAAGCTCATGTCGGTCGGCTTCAGCAGGTGTGGAAAGAGATGGAGGAATGTAAGAAGGAGGGTTTAACTACATCTATCGGCGTGTCCAACTTTGGGGTTCAGGATCTGGAGGAAATCTTGCGAGTTGCAACGATCCCTCCGGCAGTGAATCAGGTAAAAACCATCTGCATACCCACAGGAACTGACTTAACCTAGTGTCGTGACCATGCTCGGTAGCTCGAAATCCATCCATATGTGTGGCAGTCTATTCAACCAGTGATCGAGCTGCACAAAACCCACAGTATCGTGACTTCTTCGTATGGAGGTCTTTCTCCCATTTTCAGGGCTCAGGGCGGCCCCGTCGACTCGGTGGTCCACAAGATCCGCGCGAGACTTGAGGTAACCAGAGGCAGTCCCGTCACCGATGGACAAGTCCTCAATAAATGGTTGCAGCAAAGGGGTATTCTAGTGGTAACGTCAGTTGGCTACAATCTCTACATCGTTACAGACTCACCAAGTAGCGGAACTTCAAATAGTACATCGTCGAAGGTTGAGAGAATTAGGGAATACCAAGACATCGACAACGTCCCTGACCTGACCACCGAGGAATTGCAGTCAGTAGACGCTGCGGGGGCTCAACTTCACAAAAAATTCTTTGTGAGTCATGCCTCGCCGGCGGAAGGTGGACTATACTAATCCACCACTTGCAGTGATCAAGCAACGCATCATGATTGTTGTTGGGGACTGATCAATAACATCGACACAAAGTTCTGAATGTGATACGAGATAATGAAGAGGAATAACATGATATATGACAGCAAGCATGTTGCTCGAGTTATTTCACGGCAGTCGATAATAACATGGATTCAACCTAAAAGACCCTTGACATATTTCAACAATTCTCGGCCCTATATAGCAGCTGATTTCAGTGGCGCTCGAAGAACAGACATTTCGATACTGACCCCATTGGTTTTTACGCCGGCAACCATAGCTTCGACTCCTCTCAATTCCGAAGAGGAAGCTTGGCTGTCTGGATCGTTGCTAGGCAGAAACCGAGATATACGTTGCCGCTGGCTGAGTTCGTAACGTTGAACAACAGTCAATACTGCTCGCCAACCCTCTGTTGCGTTCTCAAGCGAGTCCAGCGCAGGGGGGTGCGAAAATGAGGGAATCACTGACGAACAAACAATGTAAGGACAGTAAGATCGATGTTCTTTTATCAGGTCGAACTCTTTCTGATGTTTATGGGACGCCGATGTAGAGTCTTCGTCCTGTACCAATGGTGTTGCTGCCTCGTTCCTAAAATATCCCCAAAGGCCAACCCGCCGATGACAGAGGTAGCAACACACGAGTGAGGCGTCTCGGGGAACAGTGACAATGGTAGTGTGATTGGACCACGGCTTTTTCAGGCGCGAAGATGCCCCTACACGATCCGGAGATATGCTGAACTGGGAGATACTCATCCGGGGTGAGGCGGAGGGAGTTGGTGTGCATGCCCGCTCTCGGAAGTGGCTCGAGACGGAGCTAGCACGCGAAAGTGATGGGGTCGGAGGCATAGAAGCAGAAGGGCCATATCCTGCGTGTGGAACAGACAAAGATGATGTGCAGGGGAGTTCACTGCGCGTCGCAGTTGGCATTGGACCCCACCCAAAGAGGGCGACGATGATAGCAGTGTCTGAAGGAACTGCAGGATGAGTGGTCTCGTCGACATCCATGGCAGAGTCGTGTTCTGATACCGATCTTTCGGACGTCGCCGCAGAGAAGATGGAACGTAAAGAATTCAGTTGTGAGGAGGTCTAAACATCCCTGTCAGGAGATGGCCTGTAAAGAGGCAAAGAACAAAACACACAAGTGGATGCTTAATGACCACATTGGCGAGTATGGGTTCGAGGGATAGCGCCGTGGCTCTCAATTCACGGACCATTGCAGCAGGTGTCTGGAGGGATACCCGATAGACCGAGGCTGAAAAACGGAAATGTCAGAATCTAATATTAAAACGATGACAAATGCTGCTAACACTCGCACTGTCTGGCCTTCCAAGGACACCCATCCCTGTGCATTTCCACGAGAGAGACGCGTTGCTTCTCGGTCAACGCACTAGCTACATTGGAAACTTTAGTGTGTTGACCTACGGTAAACCCACTTTCTTACCACCGTCTTTGCTCATACCCTCGCGGCCAGCAAGCACCCATGATACGTCACACATTCCACAGACCAGCCTGTCTCTTCCGTTGTTGATCCAGCCACACCTCGCCGCAGCAACGGCGTCAATTTGTGGTGGTTTGTTGGCATATGTAGTGATTCTGAAAGTAGCGAGGCGGGACAAGAATGAGTCCGTAGAAGAAGGTCTGTACTCAGACGCGAAGTGAGCAGGAGGCGTCGACAGATGGTTTGGAGGAGAAGCTTGTTTGGACTGTGATGCAGATCGTGCAAGAATTGCAGCAAGGTGAGGCGCGCTTTTTGAGACGTCTATTGTGGGTGTACTGCTGGAAGACGCGGACAGCGGTTCAGAGGTGTAACATCTTTATCACGCCTAGGAACTAACTTGGATGAAGGTCGCGATCGTTCTTTCGACGTTGCGCCGAATTTTGCCAACGTGGAGTACACCGAGCGAGTAAGGTGGGGCCGCTTCGACGGTGTCGGTCTCTCGACGGCAGACGCCAGAGATGGGGATATCACAGCTCCGTCCAAAGTGCGGATTGCATCTTCAACCTTTCGCTGTGGAACAGGTATTCCATAAGCAAACATCATGGCACAGAAGGGGATGAATTCACGGCGGACCTTTTTTATGCGTACCGAAGATATTGAAGATCTTGATGTGTTCGGTTCCATGGATGAGGTGGTGAGTGACAGGGAGCGACTTGAGCAACGTCGACAAGTGGCGTGGATGTTCGCCTAACACCATCCGCTTATTACGTTAAATTAACCCCTGTATTAGGCCTTGTTCGAGATGCCTGTTAGGT
>QFEI01001160.1:1224-44908 GCA_003316145.1 Neoboletus magnificus | reverse complement strand
GCAATTGGGAGATATGAGGGGAATAGATGATGACAAAGGTAGGGTGAGTAATCAGCAAAAAGAAAAGCAAGTCCACAAATGTAATGAAGAAAAGAGAAAACATAACACTCTTCACATTTCTTACTATACTATTCCTATCTTTTACATAAACAATTACAATAGACTTATTCCAGGTCATTCTAGGCCCATTTGATGTTGTAATATGTCCCTGGTCCAGACCTATGATGTCATTGCTAACTCATAATCTCATGACTACTATAATATCATTACTTACCAAGCATGACATCATACCCTATGCCCTATCAGTCAGCAGGGTCTAAGGCATTGCTATAAGGAGATTGAATCTCCTCTTTAACCTTATATACCTACAGTATATAAGACTGGGGCCTCTTACCCTTTTGTAATAACAACTTTTTTACCCATTTTACCATCTGTCCTCACAGGCACTCTTAGAACCCACTGCATCTGTTGTCCAGGAAACTAGCAACTCCACTCCATAGCAAGTTCTCTACTACATCTCCTTTGTTGCCCTCTGCATCATTGCAAGGTAGCTTGTACCATTTGCAATAATAATGGGATAAATTTTTGTTATCAGACATGATGGTAGATTTCATTGGATTTTGTCCAGTTCTTGAATGATAACTCAGATCCATCCCATGATCAAAAAAAATAGGTTTCAGTGATGGGCCAGCCATAGTGAATTAGCATGGGTGATGTCAAAGATTTTATTTTTAAATTGCAACTGTGATCTTAATGAAAGAGTTATTATTCTAAAGAATTGGAATAAATTTTATCACAATTTAGTAGATTGTGGATGATATTGCCAATTTTGGAGGGAGTTTGCTACCCATTATAAGCCATTTCAATGCCTATTGCAATGGCACTGCAAATTCAATGACAATGCTTTATAATCAGTGTTTATTGCAATGTAAAAAAGAAATTTCCGACAGAATTCGACCCAATTCCAAATTCCCAGAACACTATTGGCCAACGAAACTTTGAAAACGAAAACTCCACTCATTCGACTTGCTCTCGACATGGACCCGTCAGCATCACAGACAGTCCTCAAAGGCGTCGCCATAACATGCGAGTTCGTCCCTTGCGCCAGCTGACAAGCACTAAGTATGTACCCTAACCTCCTGCCATCCAGCATTTCTTTGTGGAGCGGCCGCTGGCCTATATGGTGGCATTAAGCATGGTGCACCAACCAAATTTCTCCTTTACTCTGCTGTGAACAGTGGAATTGTTGCCGCGTCATTTTTCAGTTGCGTTTTAAACTGCGGATTCCACGCTGTGATCAATTGATCTTCTTTCTTGACAGGCATACGGGAATATGTAGTTGGCCCTGCTCTGGTATTGACTCTTCCCGGAAGGCAATATCGACTGCGTAGACAAAGGTTGTTTCACCTCGTTGGCAGTCCAATGTCGGAGGAAGCTGCTTTTTTGTCTTGGGCTGACATTCGGACATCCCGTTTGCTTGACTCTGGAGTAAGTGGCGCACTCGCAGGTGGCATCCTCAACGCATGGAAACGTACGTCAGTTCATCCCATTCGTCCCAAGCCATCGTTCGATCTTCTCATCGTATACTTTAGGGGGCAGACGTGGTCTAGCACCGGGCCTCACAACGGGTGCACTGATGTGTACACTTCTCCAGTGGTGTTTCAATGAGTTCAATGTTTTACGAATACGCTATGTCTCTGCAAATTTGGCCGCTCCAACTCAACACACGGAACGTAGTTCCGTCGAAGCCAGTCAAAGTTCACCGACAGTTGTGGCAATGCAACCCACCCCAGTTGAATCACCTGCCCCTCGCTCACCAATGGATCGCATACTTTCAATGTTTGGTCAACGCATTTCGGACAAAAAGTATTTGGAGAGGCTTAAGATGGAGAGGGATTCTCACCTCCGCCGGATAGCAGAACTTGAAGAAAAGAAGCAGTGATTTTTTCTTCCCAAGATCATTGTTAGCTCGACACTTCGAGTACACTACACCACTCTCAACAAGTAGACCATACTTCAATGACACCTGTCCCATCTTCTTGGAATCCTCCTATGACGATGGACCCACCTGAAAATGCGATCGAATTCACCTTATAGCTGTCCTTGCTTTCGCCTATCCATTGGGGTTCCAATTTCAGTGTACCACCTGCAGCCTCCCCGTAAATTCGGTATTGAGTAACCTTACCGAGGAGCGTGCACATTAGCAACTCCCGCGGTTCGGTGAAAGCTCTGTATAAATAGGATGAATATCCTTCAGGAGATCGTGGAAATTGACATACAGGGCAACAATAGGGCCATCTACAACTTGTGCGATGATTCTGCCGTCCATTTTTAATCCGTTCCATTTGCGTTGTCGCCTTTGTCGACTACCTGAGGCTTCCGATGATTTTTTTTCGCCGCCAGTACCAATATACAGGCGTCCATCAGCAGTGCCTGCAGCTATTATCCCAGTTGGTGATATTGATAGAGAGAGTATGAATGGCGGGGACAAAGAAACTCTGGAAGATGGAAGAGCCGCCGCTGAGTGCCAGGAATCAGCGCACACCTCCGGATGCGGCAATATTTAACTAACTCAAGTCATCCCGAGAAAGTATGTTTCCTTGAATGAAATCGAAATGCAGCATGGCATAATCATACCCCCCACTAACAAGTTCACTTGGACGACCTGGGATAAATCGGACTGAACCGCACACCTAGAAATAAGGACGAAGAATCGACCTCAGACAAGCAATGCACTTACATTGCTATGGCTTTGTTTCATTCGCGTGATCTCATTGGTTTGCAAATCAACAATCCCTACTGAGCCAGAATCCGTACAAAACGCCATCTTGGTGCCTTTCTCGTTTATGGAGAGCTAGTCGATGCGGTCAGCAGAGCTTGTCCGAGCCTCCGAATGCCAAACCTCACTTCGCCTAAATTGTCGTCGTCATCAATGCCCAGGTCCAGTATCTGCGGGGCGTCCGAAGATGTCAAGATAAGCTTGTCCGTCCCCAGAGAAAATCGAAATGCCTTGAGTGACACCGAATGAACCATGTGAAGAGCACAATTGAATGTTCATGTGCCTCACCTGTCGGTCAGATGCAACCCAAAGGTGAGCAACGGAATGCTGGGAATGGAAAACAACGGAGGAGATTGGTGCCAAGCCTCGTATCGCTTTGAGGACTTTGAATGTATCTAGACTATAAAGTCGGACAGAACCATCGTCTATTTATCCGATTGCTTTCGGAGGGGGACAATCCTAGTCGAATTTCGCCATACCTGAACCCACGAGGAGCTGCTGAGACCCGATAAAAGATAGACAAGAAACTTGGGCAGGTATTGGTAAGGTTATGCGATGACGGTAACCCATCTATTCCGGCGGAGATGTTGGCAAGAGTCAGCTTTCAGTGACAGTTGTAGTAGTTCCCCTGCAGCCACCCAAACACAAATCCCGTACCATATACCCTCATGGCTGATATCTCGAACACACTTCCTGTACCCAAGTCACTCGAGGATCTTGAACATATTCTGCAAAATGATACCAAGATTAAAGTGGCGGGTCGGTGCAGTCCTTGGTTGGAACTACCCCATGGTTTACCGTAATACTGTTGCAGGGATAGACGGTGATTCACTTCGGTTGATTTCGTGGCATGCCGAAACCCTTAACACCTTAGCTCAGTTGACGGGGTTCTGCGAGGAAAATATATGGTGAGCGGGATTAAAATCGTTGCCCTCATCGACTAAGGACTCGCAGTCGAAGGCCAAGTTCCTGAGTGCTGTATCTTCAGGTGGTTTTGGATTTTGCAGTGTCATCTTGTCAGTCAAGTGTTTCTGTCTTCATTCGCTATTTTTGACACGCTTGTTTAACTCAGCGGTTGGGACATCCATGATGCGGTTTACACGCGTGAACTCGCTATCTCCAACCGAGAGAATGGTTACCGGGATGTTCTGGCTCAAGTCGACCTCTCAACCTACCGTAGGATTCCATGGGAAAACAACGTGCCCTTCTTCCTCGTCTCCTTTTTGGACCCAATCTCGTTCAAGCCTCTATGCGCCGATCCGCGTGGTGTCCTCCGTTTAACATGTGAGCGCGCCGCGGAAATGAGTCTAAAATGTGTCGCGGGAGTCGAGTACGAGGTGAGCTTTCCCATAAACTCGCGCATGATGTGCTCATCCAGGCTAGTATTTCAACTTCAAAGGTAAACCTCATGAGAAAATCGTGCCTCATGTTAACATGTAATCATAGAGACGGCCGAATCTGCTGCTCAGAAGAAGTTCTCCGGGCTTCAGCCACTTACTCCCGGAAGTTAGTTGGTCTCATTTAGTTCTGATTTCGAATAGTAGTCTAAAGGAGTAACGGTCAAAAGTGCATGGATACTCCCTTCTTCGCACCCAGCTGAATCAGGTGTTCTTCAACGAATTGTTTGACGAAAGCATCAAGTTCCAGATTGACGTAGAGGGACATCGTACGTAGTGCCACAGTGCAGCTCTCAACAGCTAACTCAAGTGTTCACACATCACAGACACGGAAACTGGCCCGGGTGTGCTAGAGACCGCATTAGCCTACACTTCGGCTTTACGAATGGCTGACAATGCTATACTGTTCAAGTTCCTGGCGAAGAGCATTGGAATGAAGTATGGGATCATTCCGAGTTTTATGGCGAAGCCTTGGGGAAATGTAAGTGGCTTGTCACCAACCTCGCAAGACCTTAGTAATGACATGTGGTCAGTTGCCTGGGTGTAGTGGGTGAGCCATCAGTCATGATGCATAGAGAAATGTGCTCATTACCTTGAAGTCATACTCATGTTTCACTCCAAGATCTATCCGGATTAAATATCTTTGCATATTCGAATCCTCAGCATCCCAACGGGCGCCCAGATGCTGCTTTTGATGATACTAAATTCATTTCGCTGCACGGAGAACAATTCCTGGCAGGATTGCTGGATGGACTGCAAGATGGTAGGTTTGTGTTTTGTTATTGGAGTTGGTAGACATGATTGATATTTCACTCTCAGTGATGCCAATGGTAAGCTGGTATACTGTGTTAATCAGGGCAGTCCCTCATACCCATGTAGCTTGTCCCTACCATCAACGGGTATAAGCGCCTGGTTGGGGGGGAGGCATTTTGGGCCCCTAACGCCGTAACATATGGTTATGACTCCCGAGGGTGTTCGGTCCGCATCATATCACCCCCCTCAGTCCCGCTAGCAGCAACGAGATTCGAAGTCCGGGTTCCGGGAGCAGATATGAACCCATACTTCACTCTCAGCGCTATCTTTAAGTTGGGCTTAAGAGGTATCGAAAAACAAATGAAACTGACAACACCACCAGTGGGCGCATTCCTGGGCGAATCCTCTCGGAACCGGGCAAGTCTTCGATGGTTATTAGTTTGATGACTCACCAATCTCTGGCATGACCCGGGCAGGTTGTCATGTTGCCATGCTCACTGGAAGCAGCGGCTGCAAGAATGATGAAATCGGACAGTATCGCTCGCGAAATTTTCGGCGACGAGTTCGTCGAACACTATGGTGGAACGAGAGAACATGAGGTACATCTGTGGAACCAAGCGGTGACCAACTGGGAAGGTAAGGGTGATGCATCGGATAACAAGCATTTATCTGATTGTCCTCTAGTGGAGAGATATCTCGAGCTCGCGTGAGAGGTCCACAGAGCATACGACAGGTTAATGTCGAAACTACTGTATATTTAGTTGAACAAAGCTATGCAGTATGGTTGTTGTGTGTATTATCCCCTTTCTCGCGCACAGTGTGGAACCACTTGAGAAAATGTGGGACATCCTGTAGTCAACGTGAGTCGTGTGGCAGTGGCTATGAAGAGACGCGCATACTGCTGCTATCTGGCCAGGCATGCTACTCTCGGAGACAAAGGAGGGAATGCTGCCACCTGGGGTGCTGGAAGTAGCCATTCGCCACTCCACTCTTCCATCCTCTAGTTCAAGGAGGCGCTCCACGGAGACATATCTCCCCTTCGTGCCCTTTTCTTCCATCTTCACAAGTTCCTCGTCCGTAGACAAGTCGACGGGGATGGAAACAATTATTCTGTGTCCGCACCATTGAAAGAGATCGCAGGGTCCGATGAAAAGATGACTTACCCGGACTTTGGAGAAGACCCGACCAAGTGAACGGTCTGGAGCACGGTAAAGACACGCGGGGAGATAGGGGGCGGAAACGTGTAGTAGAGAGTCCAGATTGATTGTGTTTCAGAAATACGCTTCACTAGGGCGACTTTCTTGATGGCCGCAATGAATCTGGTAGCACAATAAGCCATGTAGGTCAAGGGAACAATATTGGAAGGAATATCCCACTCCTTCTCATTCTCTGCTTTGTTCACCCCAAGTTTGCCCCAGAATTCGTCGAAGGTAGCATCTTCCTTTATGTGTTCACTGACCCGACAGTGCCAAGGAGCCCCGTCGGCAGGTCCTTTTTGCCGGGATAGAGTGAGGACGTGCCCTTTTGCAAAGGTTTTCCCTTTCTTCCATGCCACTGTGGAATCAAGAAGCTCTTTTCCGAGGGCAATGATCGTGTCTTCCAAGGGGATCTCTGATTTACCGGGCCTTCCTCACTAATCAAACGTGTTTAGCAAGAGTTCTACGTACCTCGTGGCTTCAGAGCCGTGACACTGAGCTGGTAAGACATGATGGTCGACAAAGGGAGGGAGACCAAGAGCGACGTCCACGAATATCGAGGGAAACGAGGATAATTATAGCGTGTATTCGTTACTACAAACAATGGTATCCGATGGCGACGGCGGCGTTGTGTCTGAGAGTAGACATCTCCTGGGACAACAAACGCGGCACTAGTCAAGCATCACGAAGTCAAGGGCGAGGGCGCGGTCTTGAGCGCTGTCAGATTCACGAGCCCACAGTATCGGCTACGCCCGAGAGCCGCCTCATCTCTTGGAAGCTTTTCTCCACGGTTGAGGACAACACCAACAAATTTACGTTCGGTACGCATCCACTTTTGCTTGTAAAATCGGACGTAGCCCGGGACAGTGGCATATATAGTGTGGTCACGACCCATTGCGACCTGCGGCGAGTGAGTACGTCGCGCATCGAAGCGGAGAACGGATGGCATACATGTTGTCCTGGGTGGAATTGTGTCCCCCGTTGGCGAACGATTATGTTTCCGGGGACGACATATTGATCTGTGCCGGTCAGTATGAAAGACAGCTACTTGAGGGGGTGCGCTACCTGAGAATTTCTTCAAACCAAGACGTTTTCCGGGAGAGCCACCGTGGTTGCGCACGGTACCTCCGGCACGTTTTGTTGCGGTGCGGACAGATCCTGGACAGAGGATGAGCAGCGGCGGCGTTGGCAGAACAGAAAGGACCGACCGAGAAGAGAGAACGGACTGGCGACGACCCGGGAGCAGCGCGAAATGAGAGCAACGGAAAGCATGGTGTCGCATCCAGCCACGTGCACAGCGTGACTATAAACGGGGCGTGCCGTGCTGAGCAGTGGTCCTCGCCACTCACCACCCTTCACGCAGCCCCTCAACACAAGATGGTCCTCCTCGTCACCTCCGACAACGAACAGTTCCATGCCGACAAGGAAGTCGTCGAGCGCAGCGTCCTCATCAAAAACATGCTCGAAGGTAAGCAAGCACCCTTGATACCCTGCAAATCGCACACCTTCCCAACCACTCCCTGTCGTGATAGACGTCGGCGAGAGCGATCAGCCCATCCCGTTGCCCAACGTGTCCTCCAGCGTGCTCAAGAAGGTGAATGTTGTGATCCATTGTGCGTACGCCACTCGGCTTCGACTGATCATCAACATAGGTCCTGGAGTATTGCGAACACCATCGCGGAGAGCCTCTTCCTAGCGCAGACTCGGACCAGACCCAGGACGAGACACGCAAGCGCACGACCGACATCAGCGAATGGGACCAAAAGTTTATCACCGTCGATCAGGAGATGCTTTTCGAGATCATCCTCGCTGCAAACTACCTCGACATCAAGTCCCTCTTGTGAGTGTCTAGTCGATCTGCTTTATTCAATGCGCTAAACCACTCCGAGGGATGTCGGGTGCAAAACTGTTGCGAACATGATCAAGGGCAAGACCCCGGAGGAAATCCGAAAGCTCTTCAACATTGTAAACGACTTCACCCCCGAAGAAGAGGTACATTCTCCGCTCATGATGGTCGAAAGCTGCATACTGAATTGCCTTTTTCCTGTCTTTTAATAGGCGCAAATCAAGAAAGAGAACGTGAGTTGCGAACTTTCCCAACCAAAGTATCACTGCTGACAACTTGTTCAAGGAATGGGCTGAGGATCGATGAGCAGCATGAACAGTTGTAGAACCTAACGTATTTCAATCCATTCTAGTCTTTCCTCTCACTTGGCATGTTTTCAAGTTAATCGCTGTGTTGTGTTCACTAGCTTGAGTAACGGAGAGCGATTACATTATTTAAAATGACCCATTTACATAAGCAATTCTGAACGAGCCTGAGCCGAGACCAACTTTAATTGGATGTCGCGCGCTGTTCAGCGCTTATATGTCTAACTTTCAAGTTGTTGTTCCTCCCCAAGTGGCGCGTCGTTCTTGAAAGTCTACACACTTCGTAACCTCGAATGTCTCGAATTCCGGACATTCCTGGGTTTCGTGTCCCACGCGGTTCAGACCAAGAGTTATGGCTTAAGAGTCATGTGGCAAGGCTTTGCCAGCTTAATGACGACCGGTGCGTTCCTAGGTTTTCGTACCAGCATTGCGGGTCCTCCAGCCAGCTTAATCCCTGCAGATTCCCAGGAAGTCAGCCTGTCAGCTTTTCGCTGAGCCACCTGGTGGAGCTCGAACGTAGAGAGTACTTCAGACATTCACCCTTTCACATATCGCAAAGCTTATTCATTTATACAGCTACTGGGTATGCGAGAAGTCAGACGGAGTCCGTGTCCTATTCTTTCTGCAAACTGACCCGAACGGCGGAAGTCAAGTCGTATATCTAGTGGGTCTTTCTATCGCGCTCTCTATCGAACTTGGCCACCGACGCCACGCAGATTGACCGACACAACACGTACTACGAGGTTTCCGGATTCTGGTTTCCTCATCCAGACAGACCCAGAGATTCGCTCATGGACACTATATTGGACGGTGAGCTCGTAGTGGATGTGGAGCCTACGAGCAAGAAAGTATGTACTAAATCCTTCGACATACAGCCCAAACTCACGTTGTGGTTGTCTCCTGCAGGAAACGCTTCGCTATTTAGCATTCGATTGTCTTGTATTCGACAACGAAAATGTCATGTCGCGATCACTTGACAAACGATATGGGGTAGGCTGGTGTTGTATATCCGAGCA
Organism: Neoboletus magnificus; assembly: GCA_003316145.1. NCBI lineage: Eukaryota > Fungi > Basidiomycota > Agaricomycetes > Boletales > Boletaceae > Neoboletus > Neoboletus magnificus. The sequence continues at coordinate 35,616 of QFEI01001160.1, read as the reverse complement.
TTCTCGCTGATCGTCTGGGTAGCGCTTGAAAGAGCGTTTCTATAGACCATGGTACAAAGCTAGGGAACAATTTCCCAAAATGGCTGAGCACATACCATTCGAGTAAGTGACCATGGCATTGCATTACCCCAGTCCATTCACGTGAATCCAGCATTCAGGTCAAGGATATAAGTTTCTCCTATGGTACGGGAGACGTGTTTCGGCTAGTAATACCTAAATTACAACACGGCAACGATGGCCTCATATATACCTGCCGGGAGACCCCGTACATTCCAGGTACAGACCAGAACATGTGCGTATGCGAGTGAAACTTTGTTCTACTTTAATTGTCTAAAGCATCCTTGATGCAGATTGAAGTGGAAGCCTCCCTCTGAGAACTCAATTGACTTCAAGCTCGTTCTACGTTTCCCGCCCTCAAAGTCTAATCCATCCCAACCCGAGTTTCATGCAAAACCTTTCTTTGGCCTCTATGTGTATTGTGGTGACGAAAGGGGACAACCAAAATATGAGCCTTATGATGAATTACTTGTGGAGGACGATGAATGGGAAAAGTGTGTTCCCACCTTGTTCGCTGTCGGCCTTTGTGCTTGATCGTATCGCAGGATGAAACTCTCTGGGGAACAAATTGACGATCGGATCGTCGAAGTGCATTGGGACCCTGAACATAATCGGTGGCGGATGATGCGATTCAGAGACGATAAGCCTCATGGAAACTTTCATACTGTCGTGGACAATATCATCCAAAGTATTGCTGATGGCGTAGAGAAACCAATGGTTGGCCACCTTCTTGTTCACCCGCCCCTTCTAACGTGTTCGCTGTCAGCTGCTTGCTCGTAGCCCAGTCATTCGAAGCGCATGGAAGGCGCGTCTTGGTCAGCCGCAGCAGGGCACGATGGTCCAGCCGCCCCCAGGTCAGTCGGCGCCTAGTGGCCGCGTCGTGCAACACCCGCCACCCGCTGCTCAACTTCGATATGGACCTATCGCAGTCTCACGGTGGAGCAAAGTGTCTGGCCCTGCAGTTTTTGCAGGGATGAAGAGATAGGCATGCCACTTCTGTCGCTTCGTCAAAATACGTGCCAGGACTTACAGTGCTCAAGTGTGCCGACTACTCGGCCACTGCTGACAGTCCCGCCTCGGTTAAATCCCTGGTGCATACCCAAGTTTGATGGTGCTCTTTGGGTCACCGCCTTGATGATATTACACAATGGGCTCGAGCACTTCGCTGGAGAGATGGTCAGTCACGAAAATACTAGCGTGTCACATTCAGCAGTATCATCAAACACAGCACTACTACATAGCGCTTACTGTATGTGGTTTTTGGGGAGCGGGACCTTGGCAAAATTGTACCCAGCTAAGAATGAAGCAGATTCGATAGCAAGAAAACAGGAAACGTGCGCATGTTCTAGTCGTTACAGTATTGATGGGCAGGGGCATGAGAGACAGCCGACTTTGCGGCCTCAACAACAGGAGGCAGGGACTGGTAAGTAGGGGACAGAAACGTATGTGCAGGACATCAAGTGCATCGCTCGAGCGTGAATCGTCAAGGTAAACACAGCAGGGAAGCAAGAGAGGCTTCCCCAAGGCTGCCCATCTCCGTGCCAGATCCACGGGGAATCTTCGCGTAGGAGATGAGGGAGTAACGTGGGGATGCTAGGATGAATGGTATGCAAGAGATGGGTAAAAATGCATTAAAGATGAAGAAATGGTATGAAGAAGAGATGGAGTCGCACGAGAGGCAACGTCTGAGATTAAGAGTCATGAATGGGCATGGGGGACATCGCGGTGGCAAGCCGGTTAGAGAGTCGAGACAGCTATTGAAAGAGGTTTTGATCGAGGGAGAAAGAGTCACCGCCCATATCCGCAAAATCGGGCCCAAGGGACGGGTGGTGAGAAAGACCAGGCGCTGAGATTGAGCGTAGACCAAACAAGGGATGAACCTGCCTACCTCCCACTCGCGGCAGCGAAGGCGGGAATAGGAGATAGTCGTCAAAAGGACAGGGCACCGGACCTGCTAGACCAAGCTGGACGGTCTCGAGTGGTGCAGAGGGTAGCTCTGGTGTAGACTCTACTGACGAGTCTCGGCCATGGCGGCTGCCGGAGTGGGGTGCGATGGATAGCGCGGCATGTGCACTGGGGGGGACAGACTGTGGAATGGCGATTAGCATGTGACCGCGAATCCGAGTCGGAAACGTGTACCTGCATCGAATCTAATGTGAAGCTGTGTGAGGAAAGAGGCGTCTGGGGTGGCTCGAGGGAGCCTCCGCCTGCGGAGAGCGTCACCGTGCCACCCGGGGGGACGTCTCCATCCAGTGCCTGTGCATCCTCACGAACTTGGTCTTGTAGGTCGAGGTCGCATTGGCCGTCATACACTCGCCACCACTCGATGTCCGCAAGGACCCTACGCTCGGCTGTGGCGGAGCCGGAGGAACGACGGGGATGGATGGGGGTTGCGCGGGGACGAAGACTAGAAGGGTTGGCGGCGGAGAGGGAGGATGGATAGGGCGAGGAGCGGACGGAGGGGGAGGAGAAGGAGCGGCGGAGGGAGGGCATGAGGGACGAGGAGAGCTGACGGACGGGGAAGACGAGGAGAGGACGGGTGGGAAACGTCGTAAGAGGGTTTTATAATTTCTGGGGTGGCAGGGAGACGATGTGAAACCGAGAGTACAATGACCACCACCATCTACCGTGGCCCCGTTATCAACCCGCTCTCTCTGACCGCATATACCGCACTCCCGAGGTGCTTGATCGCCGTCGCCCACGATGGCAACATTCTCTGGATCGACAACGACGTCGACCCAGCCAATCTCTCTGATGCCATCGCTTATCGTGGCTTACAGAACTATACCCTCGTAGACTTGCAACAAGGCGAATTCATCATACCTGGCTTCATCGATACCCACATCGTACGCACCCGCTTCGTTTCCCCACCCTTACTCACCCATCTGCCAGCACGCATGCCAATTTCCAAACCTCGGCATGTGCGCGTCCCGCCCTCGTCTCCGTTTCGAGCCAACTCACTTTTGCTCATCAGTGGTGGTGACCTCGAGCTCCTCGATTGGCTCACCACATACACCTTTCCCGCCGAGTCTAAATTCAAAGACGTGGACTATGCCGAGCGCATATATACTGACGTCGTCCAGCGCGTCATCGCCTCCGGCGTAAGCAATCCAGCGATCTCTGCATCCACGTGCTCAAACCGCCCCTAGACGACGACGTGTTGCTACTACGGTAGCTTGCACCGCGATGCAACCATGCGTCTGGCAGATATTGTCCGCAACAAAGGTCATCCCAACCCTCCTTCCCTCCCACTGTACTGACAACACATCTTAGGCCAGCGGGCTTTCGTTGGTGTAGGTCTGCTGCTCTCGGATCGTTGTCCCATCTCCTGACCCATTTTACAGAAATGCAATATGGACTGGCACTCTCCGGATTACTACGTCGAGAAATCTGTCCAAGAGTCCGTAACTGCAACCGCTGATCTCATTCAGTACGTACAGGCACTTCCGCTCTCGCCAGCACAAGAACCGCTAGTCCATCCCGTCATCACCCCTCGTTTCGCGATCTCTTGCACACCAGAGTTGCTCGCCGAACTCGGTGAGCTTGCTGAGATGATGCCTGGTGTCGCCATTCAAACCCATATCTCTGAGAGCCAAAAGGAGGTCAAGGACGCGTTAAAGTACTTCAAGGCTGACTCTTACGCTGGCATATACGACAAGTTCAAACTTCTTCGACACAACACCATCCTTGCACATGGTGTCTGGCTTACAGAGAAAGAGATGGATCTCATCGCCGAGAAAGACGCTGGTGTCTCCCACTGTCCGACAAGTAACTTCTACCTGAGTAGTGGGATCGCAAGAGTAGGTATGCTCCTGGATCACGGTGTCAAGGTTCGGCATGTTCGTCATTCACTATTGAATCGCTCATCGCTTCGGACATTAGGTCGGCCTTGGTTCTGATGTCAGTGGTGGCTACAGCCCATCGATCTTGCATGCCATCCAGATGGCCAGCATTGCTTCAAAGACGCTCGCTATCCAAGCTGAGTCAAACGGGTGCAGTCACGACCACGAACATGAACATGAACATCACAAGCTTGTTCAAGGGCATTCCCATTCTTCAGACTCGACGGAGGAGATGAAGCAGCACCTTCAACATCACGATCACTGTGATCGTTCATACAAGGAGAGGAAGTTCACTAGCAAAAAACTTGGTGTTGCGACCCTCCTCTATCTCGCGACCAAAGGGGGGGCGGAGGTCTGTTGTCTACAAGATCGTATCGGATCGTTCGAGCCAGGGAAGGCCTTCGACGCGTTACTTGTAAGCGTTCGAAACGAGTCAGGCAACCCTGCGGTGTGGAGTTATGATCTTGAACAAGATCAGAGCCCCGAATCGAACCTGAAGCGGTGGCTGGAACGATTTTTATTTTGCGGGGACAACCGGAACATCAAGAAGGTGATTGTTCAAGGTACAGTCATTGGCGGTCAGGAACACCAACATGAATGATTGACGCTCCACGTACATGGTGTCACAATAAATATATATTAGGGAGGCGAACACCGCACTACTACGACCGTAGGACGGTAGAATGGAGTCAGCTTCCTCCACCAGGTTTGATGAAACTGTCAAGCTGTGCGATAAGCAAAATACACGCAAGCAGGAGACACCGAAATATTGGGTGCATTTATGTCATCTACTTGAAATGTCCAAACTCCCATTTGAAACAGTCCTACGAATGTCGCTGTCAGCTTACGCATGACGAGTTGAATGGGATACCCACGATGCAATTAAGCTCTTCGCGAGGTGTGGGGACTTCACGCGGTCCTCCGTCCTGTCCGTCCGGCCAGGGGCCTTCAAGATCCAGCACATTCAAAACCAACTCTTTAATGGGGTGTTTTCGTACATCAGCGTGCCATCCGAGTCTCATCACGGTATCATACACGATCGTTTGGCCGAGATGGCACCGCGTCTCGAGCGCATAGCCTGCCTGAGCGCATAGCGAAGTAATGCCTGTACAGGCACCTTGAGGTATGGGATCCGCATTATGGTATACATGCGTGATGGGTACATGTGGCAGGCCCACTCCGGACGAAGAAGGGGGCAATGGGAGGTGGAGTCTGCGTGCTGCCAGTTGTTCACCGGGCGCTTCGAATGCAACCGCAGGCAGCCCAAATGTGGAGCCCAGGAGGGAGGCAAGGCTTCCCCCCAGGCTGTGCCCCACCAACCAGATGTCAGCGTGCGGAAAGAGAAAACGCAGGTCGTTGACAAGTCGCTGAACTCCAGGCATTCAAAAGCGTGTCCTGAAAAATGGCTCGACGGAACTTACAACACCAGTGGAATAAAATAGGCTGTCTTTGATGAGTGCGGCGGAGAGACATGGGTCATCGCACCGTCTACGGAGACCAGACCAGTCATAGCAGTCGCATACTGTTGAGAAGACCCACGAGAAATCGACACGGGCACAACAGCAGGAAAAAAGTAAATTGTCATTGAGTTTATCCTTTCCAGATGTGGGACCGTATAGTGTTGTGCCTTTTATCGACAACACGACGGTAGAGTTATCCCGGGAGCGGAACACGAAGCCGCGAAACCCGACCTCGTCATTTTCCCAGCCAAAGGGAAAGCTCTACGGACAACTCAGGCGGGAGCACGGTCGTGGATCCGGGACAACTTACACTGTTGATATTCCATGCGGGATCGAGTTCGTACCAATTATCTTTCTGGGGAAACTGATAAGCATTGGCAGCCATCCGCGCGAGCTGTGCGAGCGTCTGTCTGTCTGTGATATCGGGTCCAAGGACCTGCGTTTCTATCCACCCCACTGGTTCACTTTGAGCTTGGTGGATGGACCTCCAGCGAGCATGTTCGAGTGCCTCGTAGGAGCTTGGTCTGTAAACAGTCGTCGGGACTGCTTTTAGCGACAGTGTCGGGTGGAAATGCTGCGGGAACGAGTAGTCGGTGAAGCGGGGGGTTTGGTCCGTGGTTTGTGATATTACAGCAAACTGGTGAGAGAGATCGAACTGCAAGAGTCTTGGAAAGGCAGTGAAATCGGGCGAAAATGAGGTCGGAGAGTGATGTATCGTGCTGGCGGAAGAGAGGACGGAGAGCAAGGCTAACGCCCGGACGTGCATACTGTCGACTCGGGTGTGTGGTGCATCGGGCGCCAATCCGAATCAGGGCTGTGTTATCTTGAGAGTCCACGCCAGGATGTCCCCAATCGTCTATCGATGGAACCCTCTAGAGATATATATAGGAAATACAATATATTGTGTACAGGTATACAAGGTGAGCAGATATTTCATTTGGATTTGGCGGAATGAGCATGATTTGAAGCGATCCACTCGCGGATGAAGGTACTGCTCATCTTTGTCTGCTTCAGAATCTCGGCATCTTCGTGATCGAGTTTCGAGGAGTCTGATGAGATGACATCTATGACGAACGTTTGCAAGGCGGGAAGGCCCTTGCGAGCACGCTCCTTGTCGACTGGGGAGAGATGAGGGGGGGGTGATAGAGGGGATAAGAGAGAGAGATGTACTTGCAGCTGCCCCAGAGAGCGTTTCCTTGCTGACGACCAGTGCCTGGATATCGGGGTCGGAACCAGTTGGGCCGTACACGTCGTGGAGGTCGACAAGCTGGTACTCGAGATCGGGACGAAAGAGCGTGAGGAAGGATCTTGTCTTGTCTACTCTGGTATGTAATGGTTCAAGAAGATCTGGGTTCGATTTTTTCTTGAGAAGCGCATCGACTGGAGAGGATTGAGCGCGGGAAGGGGGGGGGGAAGGGGGTGGGGTACCTGTCATACCGACGATGACCTTGCGACTCGCGATCCACGCGGCCATGCTGAGGAGGATCTTGTGACCGGCATGGAGATGGTCAAAGGTACCGCCCAAGGCAACGACGGGATAACAGGAAGAAAGAGAAGGGCGGATTTGTGCGATCGTGGGTGAATGGGTTGAGCGGGGATGAGATGGGAGGAAGATGTGAGGGACGGAAGAGAGCGAGTCAGGGAGAGTGATGTCTAGAAGGGCAGGAGTGGGTGAGGCAGGTGGAGAGGGGGAGAGGACGTACTGTCGTGTACACGGAAGCAGATGTCGATGGCGGGGGGAAGGACGTCGGGGGACAGGACGCTGTTGAGGAGGACGGAGACGTCGAGGAGGAGGTTGTTCTGCTCGTGGGCGACCTTGGAGGCCTGCACGTAGACGTGTGCGAGGAGGGTCTGCACCTGAACCCAGGACTCGGTGCGGGAGACGGCGGGGGCAAAGGCGTCTGAGAGGAGGACGATGACGAGCACGTCTGACGTGGCTCTGGTGGCGGCGGCGATGGCGGGGTCGAGATGGTGCGGGGTGTCGAGGGCGTCGAGGGCGGCGACGAGGAGGGCACGTCTGATCGTCGTCATCGTGTGGGAACCCCGTGGGAATATGTGTGTGATTCAGAGCGGGGGCGTGTTTGGCAGGGTCGTGCCATAGCCAACACCGTGGCGGGCGATGTCGCACTCCCTTCCTCGTCGTGACCGACCGCTCCCTCTAACCCCCTGCCCCGCCAGCCTCGACCACGACTCCGTTCACCGCCGCCATTCCCGCGACCACCCGCTCTCGTCGCCCCCCGCGATCTCCTCCTTCCACATCCCCGCCCCGTCCCCGCCATCGCACACCACAACCCATGCTGGCGGCATTCTCCCCTCTGCCTCCTTCTTCCGTCCATCCAGACCCCCACACTCCCGCCCCTCCTCCCCCTCCTCCAATTCTCACTCCCATCCTCCAGACTCCTTTTCCCTCTCCCCAATCAGACCCCTTCCCTCTCAGGATTCTGACCTGCCTCGCATCTCAGACTCGCCTCCCCTTCGTCGTCTGACAACCCACCTCAGGCGCAGTCGCGAACCTCTCCTCCCCCTCGCCACAGCTTTGCCCCCCTCCAAACCATCCGATTACCCTCCTCCACCCAACATGCGTCCAAATCGTTTTTTTTGTCCAGGCGTTACACGCGTCTGGCCTAGCCTCAGCCTCGACTCCAGTCGCAATGCGGTTTCTCCCACCGTTCGCGAGAGTCTCCATCGCTCTCACTCGGTCCACGACACTCCACAATTTTCCCCTCCCCCCCACCAGTCCATGTTTCATCCCCTCGTTCAGATACACCCCGGCAGACCCCCATCGTCTTCCCCTTCTCCCAACAATATCTTCATATCCGATCCACCCAAATCCTTCTCTCCTTTGTATGCCATCCCTTCGACTTCCAGAAAGCGTATTTATCAACTATATCCCTCCCGTAATCGTTTCTTCTGTGCTGGTCGTCTCTTAACCGGCGGCGACTCTCCCTGGGCATTCATTGCATCCCTCGCGCTCGTCATTGCAATCTCGGCCGCCTGGTTCTCCACCACGTGTGTCTGGTGGTGGCGCAATGAATCTCCCACCGTCGCCATCGTGGGGGCCTACATGTGCCTCCTCACTGTCTCGTGTATGCTTGCTACAGTAAGTGCCTTACGCCGCTTTCGTTCACAGATCATCCACATGTCTTCCACATAGGCATTTCGCGACCCTGGAATATTACCTCGCGATTTAGATCCAGATCCTCCTCTTCCTGCTACCTCCCCTTCTGATGGTGGTGTCAGAATCCCGCTCCCCCGAGACCTCAAGGTTCGGACAGATACGTGAGTTGCACCCCCTCCACACATTTGTCACCTTGACAATCTGTTCCAGTGTGCGTGTCAAGTATTGTTTGACATGCAAAACATACCGTCCGCCACGGTCTAGCCACTGTAAATTGGTAAACAGCTTGCTTCGGCCATTCTACCCGCATGCTCACTTCACTGCAGTGCGATAACTGTGTCGATAACTGCGATCACCATTGCCAATGGGTGAACAATTGTGTCGGGCGGCGCAACTACACCTTCTTTTTCTCGTTCTTATTCTCCGCCGTAAGTGGCCCTTGAGCAGCGTCGACGATGTTCTCATCTTATGCTAGGTCTTAACTCTCTGCCTCGTCATCTGTACATCCGCCATTCACCTTTATCTTCTCACCCAAAAGGATCACGTTGACTTTCGCGAGGCCCTGAGCCGCGGGGTGGGCAGTGCAATCGCGTTTTCGCTGTCGATCTTGGTGGTGTGGCCGGTGACAGCCCTGCTTGCATACCACATGAGAGTGGGTGTTGCTGCTTTCCTTCGTTGGAATGGCCCACTGACCGACACTCCTTAGCTTCTGCTACTGAACATTACCACGATTGAGCAGGTTCGGGTATCGATCGCTATGTTTTGAATTTACGATTGATTCGCTCGCACAGATTAGGAACCAAGCGCACAAGACGTTGATTCCCGGTGCTCCTCCTCCCAACCCGTTCTCGTATGGTTCCTGGCGATCCAACTTTGCCGAAGTGCTCTGTCGGCCGGCGGGGTTTTCATGGTTGAACGCGCATGCGGTTGTGACGGAAGATAAGAGGCGAATCAATCCCGGTCTGGATGAGGCAGGATGGGACCACGACGAGCCCGAGGAAGTGAGACGCACGGACGAGTAGAGCATGTTCTTTGCTGGTACCCGTAACTGATTGAACGTAAAACATCATCGACGAAGCGCGTGAACACGGCAGTACCGTATCCCGGTCGATCGGGGCAGCACCGCGGAGATGAATTTTTATATCTCCGACTGGAAAGTGGTCTCCCGAGGACACGGCATTTCTCTGGTACGCTCGTCATCTCAACCGTCCAGGTCGCGAGGGGGTACGACGAGAAGATCATCATCGTCTATAACGACGACCAAGTGCTGAGGTTGTATCCGGAATTTAGCTGTGCCTCGGCCGATCCGTCGAACGATAGAGATTCGGTTGACCGTTCCATAACTCGGCAAATTCGGAGTCACGTCCTGGTAGTCGGCTCGTGCTCCCCTTCCTATGGAATCGTCCGCCCGGGACCCAAAGTCCAGCGAGTCCCAGCCGTTGACAAGCGCATCGTCGAGGCCCCCCAGAAAACCCCGGCAGAAGAAACAGCCAGATTCTCAACATCTTCCCCATTCCGCACCGGATCCCTCCTCTTCCCGCCGTCCTGGCCGTCGGCTCAGCCCAGGCGAGCCCAACCAACCCCGTCCGTCCCACCTCTCCATCCTTTGGCTTCCGCTCACTCATGACGTCTTCCAACAGTGTCCCGAAACACAGCGGAACACCCCCAAGACTACGCCCGGTTTGCTCCCGCACGTGGCCCCACTCTACAGCCATATCCTGGTGTGCATTATATGATGAATCACAACTATCCCGTCAACCCTTCTCCCTTCACCCAGCATCACTCTACTTCCACCTACCCCCCCACACCCGCCATGAACGGTGCCAACACTCCAGCCATCCCCGCCCAGTACTACCCCGTGCACCCCACTGCATACCCACCGGCCCCGCATGGATACGCTCCATATCCCCAGTATCCGCAACAAATGATGATGTACGGTCCTCCCCGCCCAAACACCTCCCTTCCTGAACAGCAGCAACAGCAACAGCAACAGCAACCACTTGTCACCGCGCCGTCCCCTGTCCAGGTGCCCGCGACAGTAACGACAGGCAAGAGGAAACGACGATCCGATGCAGCGCGGCCGAGGGACAGGGAATCCGACCACGAGGGTCCTTCCAACGAAATCGGCCCAAAACACACCCCAACCACAGCCAGTTCTGCTACTTCGATCGACACCAAGAAGCGCACCAAAACCCAACGCGCATGCGACAGCTGCCGTAGTCGAAAAATCAGGTTAGCACACCGTATTTTTCGACGCATATATCCTGCCTAAAACGTCGTAGGTGTGACGTTCTCGCCGACTCAGACCCTCCACTCTGTCAACACTGCAAGCAATATGGCTTCGAGTGCACTTTCTTTCTACCCATTACCGAAACGCGTTTTAAAAAGAAAAAGCTCGAAGAGGATGCTCCGGCTGAAAAGGAAAAGGAAAAATTTACCGACTTTCAGCGAAATACATTATCCCCCCAGACGGAATCTCAGATGGACCGTCGTGTCTATGGTCTGTTTTACAGCCGCTCCGTCGGCCACTGAGCTGACATTCAATTCGGTCCCAGGGCCAACCACTGCAGTGCATTTGCTACACTCACAAGCTACGATATCTTCTCGCATATACGAAAGCTACGATCAACGCCATCATCATACGTGGGAAGTATCAAAGGACGGGGACGGTGTTATATCGGTACAAAACATGCCACCGGATGACAAGCAGATGCCGCACCCCAAACCAATGGACTTGCGGCTTGATCCCGAAATCATTCAGGAACTTGTGAACGCCTATTTCAAGGATATCTCCCCAATACTACCAATTATCACACAAGCTGAATTCCTTTCCAACCCTTCCCCGCCACCGATCTTACTGTATTCGATGTGTCTCGTGGCAGCCGCTCGGAGAGAGGTCCCGCAATCTGTTTTTGACTCAATCCGGCACGCAGTTAACAGCGTGATTAAAACAGAAGATGTTCTGTCGACGGCATCCATCGCAAATGTCCAGGCACTACTAATACTAAGCATGGTTGGTGACTGTCATTCACAGTACGTACCCAACGCGTTGTCGGCGTTGTGGATTCGACTTGGTACTGCAGTACGCATGGTAAGCGTTGATACAGCGAAGCAATCGCATTCATTTGACAATTAGCCTAGTCCCAAGATCTTGGCCTTCATCGAGCAGAATCGGTAAAACAAAACATAGAACTTCGACGCCGGTTATGGGGAGTGTGCGTCATCTCTGACAGGTGGTATGAAGAAACCCGCGTTGTTCCAAAATGTTATCAACTGATACATGAGAAGGTTAAGTTTGACGTATGGTCACCCATACATGATTGATGTGCAAGATTGTGACGCCCGCCTACCATCCTCCGGAGACCCTAACGATCTTTATATGGACGAACTGGTTCGGCTGAGCGTGATACTTGGCCGCGTATTGAAGACGATATATAGGTATGATTGTGGCTTGAAAGCGTTTGTGTTTTTGTTCTGATGCCGATGATTCGCCAAGTCCTTCTGGCTTAATGTTTACGACGGACGAAATGTTGTATTGTTTACTAGCCGATTTGGAGAATTGGAAAGCCAACCTCCCGGAAAATCTCAAATATCGAGGGCCGGATACTCCTCAAAATGCAGGTGCGACAGGAGACAAGGTTTCACTCTCTCCTTGAGCGTACTCACAAATGTCCGTTTCCATCAGGTCTCCTGCATCTACTTTACTCGTGTGTCTGCATGATATTCTGGCGTGTCTTCATGCGGATATCGTATACCTGTCCAGCGCATCTTAAATTCGGGTTGACGGTAGAGACCTGGAATGCACTTGTTCACCTCACTGGAGAGTCAATCGACTGGCTCGATGCCCATGAACACATGTACGATGTATGGCTTCTGGTCGCGTACGCTGCAACGTCGTGCGCGTTGGTACAGGTATGTTACGATGTTGGTGGTGGTATTTTAAGTGTCAAGTTGCATTCTAGTATCATACATGGGCCCGGCGGCAAGATGCGGACGCTGCTGCCAAACTGCGGAAACTAAGGGACTGCGTACGTAGGTGGGAAGGATCAATATCACCTGACCACATGTCTGCCCGACGCAAGGTGAGTGCTTTGTTGCCTATAGGGGTATTATCCGTTGTGACCTTGGCTCTAGACTGCTGAAATCATCGCGCTGCTCTATGAGGCGACCCAAGGACCACCACTTCCGCTCGATCAGCCACCTTTACTCAACCCGACCGGAGGGGTGACAGGCAAACGACCGTTATGTGGGTTAGAATACAAGAAAGACCCTTCACGTCCTGGTGGTGGTGTATATATTGCGCATGGCGAAGCGCGTCAAGGAGATTACGAAGGAATACCTCGGGGTATCATTATCACGTCATCAGACGAGGAATCTGACGGTAAGGATGCCGTTCCATGTGACATCTATGACAGGCTCATGGCTACATCCACAGGTCGATCAGAACCACTCGGTTGCCGTGGGTCATCCCTGGTCAACATCACACCACTGGCCTGTGGCCGAATGGAAGGTGGTGAGAATGGCCCGTCGTCGGCGTTCCCAAACATGAACCCGGCTCTGAACAACGTGACAAGCCAGACACCGGGAAACGTGCAGGTGTTGAATGTACTTGATGTTCCCCAGGCGTCAAATACATTGGAGCAATTTGCGATGGCAGACGTTGGTCTCCTGGAGGGCATTCCTGGTGGGATGTTTGACTGGGGTGTGTACCATTTCATGCACCGTCTGATATCGAGCCAAACATTTATGTGCCACAGGGCAGTGGGATTCGTTCTTTGCGCGGTTCAATCCATCCAACCCGACAGCGGAGAAAGTAGACGGTGGTGTTTCTGGGGGAGGGTGAGGTGTCCGGGGAGTGTTCGGTTTGCGATATGTACATTTGTGTAAAATGATAGCGTACTGACTGCTAATCGACGATTTCGCATGTTTGGTTTACTTTCTGCACGCGACGACTAGTCCACATCTCTACTTAATTCTATACCCCCTTCCCCTTCTCCACGCTCTTTTCTATGGCCCAAATCGCGCACGAACAGACCCCCCGCATATCCCAGGTCCTTCCGACGGTAAAATGCTCCAGTTGCGGCCAGCCAGTCCCTCTCCCCACCCTCGGCGACCATATATGCCCCCCGCTCCCTCCCCCGAACATGCTCTCCCCCCATAGGCCTCCAATGTCCCCAAAACCCGCAGCCGCCCTCTTACCACACCGACTGCAGTCCCGAGTCGCGAGATCAGATACCCCACCCCACACGTCTTCTTCTGAGAAGTCCTCCGAAGCCGGCGGGCGAGTTCTTGCGCCGAGTCGTGATCCGTTTCAGCGCCTACCGCCGGACAAGTCCAATATGGCGACCAATGCCCCCTTGCCAAGAACCTCCCCCAGATCACTTGATCGTGATCGTCCGCAGTCCTCAAGCGTACGCACACCACCACCTCCTCCTCCCGAGCGCATCTCCACCCCGGTCCGTGATGCCATACCACCCGCCTTGCAGCGAGTCAGAACCCCTTCCAATGCGAGCCGTCTCAACTCGGTCTCACCCGCACGAGCAGCTTTTCCCATGCCATTCGCCGAATCCGCTGGTCGCCCTACCCCCGCACGTCCAACGGCCCTCTCATCCGCTCGAAGAGACAATCTACCTCCGACACACCAACCCTTGACACCACCACCACCATCTTCGTTCACCAACCGTGCATCTTCGAATGCGACGCCTCCATCAATTTTCCACCACCGTCCCTCGTTTGACCTTGCGCCTTCCTCGTCAACAGTATCCACTTTGCGTCCGTCCCTTGATAAATCTCGGCCATCCCTGGACAAGCTCCGCCCTTCTTTCGATGCCCGGGGCCCTTCTCTTGACCCCCACCGCCCCTTGGCAGAGCAAAACCCATCAGCCCCTCCTGGTGCGCCTTTAGCCAGGCCGTCCAGGATAGCTGTTCCCGCTCCCGCCCTAGGCGCCGTACCGTTCCCATCGTCAGTGCCCATTGTGCCACCTCCCGTGTCAGCGCGACAACAACAACCGCCTCCGCTATCTCTTGCGTCCTCTCATGCTCACAATACAGACCGCGAGATCGACACGAAGACTGGCGGTGAAGCTGGCATGGCCGGTGTTGGTCGAAGGGGTTTTGCGGCCGTTGCAAGGGCAGCTATGTTTGCTACCTCTCGTCCGCCTCATCAACCTGCACACGTTACGACTCTTGGTAATGGGCATCGTTTCAACGTACCTCAGTACTTGAACACTAATGCCACCATCCTTGGTCATGTTATGCGAGGCAAGTCTTTCATCTGGCCCTAGCGCCATGTGTTTTGATCATGCTACGCAGCTGCTATGACCCCACCTTTGTCACCGAACTCGGTTCAGACACCTTCTCCAGTCTCTCCCTTTCCCGCATCACCGGACTCTCTCGGAAATTGCACATCTACCAACGGATCATACCCTAATCTTCCAAGCCCTCATGATGCAACATTTCAACAGTCTCCAATCCCTACTCCTAACGATAAAGTTCTCCCTCTCCCGTTTTCCCCTTCTGGCATCCGCATCGCATCACCTTCGCGCTCGCCCTCCCCGATTCCCAACCCTTTTGAACGTCGTCTTAGTGGTGAAACAGCCACTCAATCTCCTATGCCAGGCCCCCACCTGCCTCTTCCACTCCTCGACGTCCTGAAGCCGGAACTTGATCCTGAGAACGAATCTGACGATGAGAGCGTGTATACAACGCACTCGGACCCAAAAAAGGATGAGAATGTACCATCGTCACCTTCTGCAGACTCGGATGTCGGGTTGGCCTATGCGCGTGATTCCGATGATGATACACCCGTAGTCGTGCCTCTAGACGTCCGCAAGTCTGCTGTGAACGAAGGCATAAGCAAGGTCAACTTTCCTATTGCTGCGACGCCGGATCGAAGACATACTCCCGGACCCTCCCGTCAATTATCAGCCGCGTCATTGCGGTCTGCAATATCTACTCACTCGATGGCGACGTCTTTCGCTGGTCCTGTTCGTGCGAGGAGTACATCGGCAGGGACGCAGAGTACGGCAAGGTCGATCGGCGCCTTGGAGCGAGCCATGGAGACTTTGATAGAAGAAGGCGCGTCCGTTTCCATCCTTGCTTCAGGCTCTGTCCTAGCATCTATCGGTGGATCCGGGTCTGGCAGAGGCGCTGGGAAGCCGAGTCGATCGAACACGGTTCCGGGGCCTGCTTCTCCCGAGCAGAGGGCCCCCAAGTTGCCCACACGCTCCCACACTAGCCCCTCCCATCCGCACGTTCACTCTGAGCGTGTAGGCTTAACCGGCGAGGTAGCTCGGATACGGAATAGGGGGCCAGCTAAGCAGAAAACCCGAATGTGTGCAGGGTGCGATTCCAAGATTGAGGACGGAAGGTGGATACAAATGGATGGCGGAAACGTCTTGTGCGAGCGCTGCTGGAAAAATATGTATCTGCCAAAAGTTTGTTTTCCTTGCTGTGCATTGTCCAAAGGCTAATGATTACTGCAACAGTGTCGACGCTGTAATTTGCCTATCGAAAAACAGGCAGTTTCTTCGAGAGACGGCCAGTTGAAGGGGAAATACCACAAAGAATGCTTCAATTGTCACACTTGCCAGGTACTCGTTTCTACTCTCGTTTCTAGAGAAATGCTTCTAACGATACCGGTTCAGAAACCATTTCCTGACAAAGAATTTTACGTCCTTGACGGGAAACCCTTTTGCGCATATCACTACCATGAAGCCAATAACTCTCTGTGTGGTGCATCTTCTTGTGGACAACCCGTTGAGGGTCCCTGTGCTGTGACGCATTCAGGGAAACGATATCACCCTGAGCACCTCCTCTGTGAATTCGAGAATGGGTGTAAAGAAAGACTCGAGGAATATTGGGAAGTTGACGGCCAAATGCTTTGTGAACGCCATGCGACCCTTATTGGTAGCCGCGATGGTGGTTGGACGCGAGGTCATGATCCCGTTGGTGACACGCAAATGAGAAAGGCACCAGGCACAGATGAAGGGAGGATGATGAAGCGCATGACGCGGTTCATTGACCTGGGAGGGGGAGGGGACGATGAACCCGACATCAGGTAATGTACCTAATTAATGGACGGAGGATTTGGCCTTTGCCCGCTTCTTATGCATTTTCACCATTTGTTGGACCCCTATTCGTACATTTGTGGCATCCAGCTTCATATTTTATTTTATTCGCTTCAATGCATCCGGAAGTATACCATTTCTTTTCGTTTTGTCGTGCCTTAGGTTTTCCTGCTTGCGAATCTTGGATTGTTTTCCAATCTCGTTTAGCATTCGGTCACAGCGACACAGCCTATTTATTACGGCGTTCGTAATTCAGCACACGAATGTCCATAACATCTTCGATTACCCTCCCAACCAAATCAATCTCTTCACGCCGTACTCCATCTTTGCATAGATGCTCGTCGTACGCTGTGCTTCTGACACGCTAATGCCAGGCGTTCAAATCGAGGCACGATCACCGCACGATTTTGACATACTAACCTGACTATATCTCGCTCAGAGATGAATTCGTCTCCTGAGGCGCTACCAATCTCTTCGCAGGCTCTCTTGATGGCATCGACAATCAGGTCGACAACTTCTTTGCATGATGTAGCACCAGCGAGGTCATCCGCAGGTTCTGTATACTTAGAGCCATCCCGCACATGTGCGCAACCCACGGGCAAGGCTTTAAACGCAGCGAACGAGGTATCGTTTGATCCTGTACGGTCCCCCGAGATCCCTGACTTGGTCGTAGCCCGAGTGTGCATCATCCTCAACAGCCTGTTGCCTACATTGTTTGCACCCACGGAAGTTGATTTGCTGTGCCTTTCAGCACGGGCGCTATCCGAGTCGTCAGATTCCGAGGAGATGTTCGCTGGGTTGTTTCGGTACGAATAACTCGTCGCCCGCGAGCTGACGAGATCTGTGTTGAGCCAAGTGACAGAGAAACCAGCATTTTGGGTAGGATCCCGGCTTGCTTCTTCGAGAGGCGACAAGATGTAGGCGCCTACCGCAGAGTGTGAGTGAGCACGTCTCCGGGATACTTTCGAAATGACCTTTTGTGATTCCTGTGATCACTCCGAGCGGTACCCGGGTATAGAGCTTCACTTTCTCGAGGGTATAGTCATAACTCTGTGTTTCAACTCAGATTATCCCAAGTTGATAGGAGGGGACTGGAATCATACAACAACATAAAGTGCACGAGCACTCTTTGATCGGACGTGAGTCGGTATCCAACAAACGACATCATTTGACCCACCAGCAATAGTACTTTCTCTTCAAATTTATCGCTGACCTTGACGTTCAGTTGCTCTGGCGCAATGAGTGTCCACCCTGCCAAGAGGGGTTCCCCTTCGTCTAGGACACGAGAGACAGACGTGGCAATGGCTTCTGCACGAACTCTTGACAAGCGAATGAGCTCCCGTGGATCTGTCGACTGCAGTTTGAGAAGGAACTCTGAGAAGACAGAGATTGTCCTATATCCAAGCATGAAGTCGATCACGGCTTGACAGAACCAGTCACTAAATGTGGCGCTGTACATTCTCGCCAAAGAATTGACACCGTCGTTGAAGAGACCACCAAGGTCGCGCTTTCCAGTCCTGAGGACGATTCAGGATCGGATGTAATCGTTGGAATGTAGAGGTACCTGGTAAAGTCACCCTGGCAAGCTTGGTGAGCCCACAAATTCTGCATACAGACGGAGCGGCTTACTTTTAGAGCCGAAGTTCCTGCGCTAGCATCAAAGTGCATAAGCTGAAATCTTGACGTCGAGTAAAATGGACTCACTACGCGCGACTAATCGCGTCACCGTTATTGGCCCAAACTGTCCGATATCACAGGTCAGTCCGGGTACGTTGTGAATCACAAACCAGTACAAACCATCGTTGAAGACTATGTCCATTCCTGACCGTCCGTTTTGTGGCTCGACGGTAAGCCCGACGGCCTCTAATTGCATGCCAAGAGCATGACGAGCAAAAGCAGACTAGCAAAAGTCTATGGGTACAGTGAACACACGGGGTAAGTACCCGCACCTGAACGACGTTGGTTCTGTCCAAGCAATCAATACAATTAACGCGGAAAACACCCTTCTGTTTCGATAACAGCATATGGTCGGAAATCCAGAAATACCTAACGTGACATTGTAAAGAGTGAGCGGGGACTGCAGAGAGGGGATAGTTAATCGTACCCTTGACTTTCAAATGTTCGCTCCAGCTCACTGATAAGTTTCGAGATGTTCTCGTATCTGTCTCGATTGAGACATTGAACCACGGCGCGGAAATATCCAATCACACACTTCATTCCTCTCGTCTCGTGATGGAAGTCATACTCGCAATAGCTGGATAATCGTTGAGCCGATAAACACACCATTCGAGGGTGGTACTAACCGAATATCCTTGTTTTCTATTCGTTTCGCATACAACTTGTACGCGCTGGTCAGAGTGCTCTCCTTTCCCGTTTGCTCTGCCAGGTTCACTATCGTCTGGTGATGACAAATCAGACCGACATTTAGGTCAAAAGTCAAAGGTAGCTTGCATGCGGCCCATAGACAGGGATAGTGCGCTCGAAGTGTCGCTTCATGGCACCCAAATTATGCTCAGATGTGCACTCTGGCGATAAGACCGGGGGCGGCTTCATACTGTATCCTGATTGCGTCCAGTAAAGCGGGACTTTGGACGCTAGGTAATCACATCTACCCTTGGGGGTGAAATACTTACCCGAGCCACGGATTTGGACAAAACCAAAGACGTTCGATATTCCATTTGTCTGTTGGCACAAAAGTATGTAAACAATACCGGGTCGTACGTTGGACAGCATGACGTACCTTTATTCTCATGATAGTTTCTGTCTCGACAAAATTCGCTACGTGAGCCGCTTCGTCCACACCTCTTCGCTGATAGCGAAGTCCAGCCCTGTATCTAGAGCGTCTAGACGCAATCAAATAGTCCACACGCGAGACTGAGTCATGTTCTAACGTAGATGAATTCGTTGGGAGGTCGAAAGAAGATACCTGGAAGTGGCCTTGTACGATTGGTAACACGTATGAATGCATCTGGAAGAATTTGCTATCGGCTTTGTCTCCATTTCACAGAGGGCACCTACTCCTGCCTCTATAAAAGGTTTTGAGAGCCATTCGTTCCACCAGAATTCTCGGTTGACACGTCTCCAAAGCGGAAGCGTCGAAAATGGTTCGACAAGGGGATCGACTTCCGAGTCCGCATGCTCAACCGAAGGACCTGGAGGACGTGACCTCAGAAAGTGGTCATGCTTGTTCTGTAAGGATCTCGTTATATCTGTTTGAACTTTGGTTAACTCGTGGCCACTCGACAGCAGGACACTTACCGAAATGATAAGCGAAATACATGCAACCCTTAATATATTCTCTGACGCATTCGCGGACCACCCTGTCTTCGAGTTCTGTGTGTTGTTCTTCCACTGAGTCTGGGGGAGGCGCAGCCGATGCTACGATCGTATCAATGACAGCTGTGGGTTCCCCTTGCGCGCCCTGAATGATAGAATCTAAAGGCAGGTATTCGTCAGACCCTGTGACCGAGTCGTGTGTCGAGGTAGGTTGACGCCTGGAAAGTCTTGCCCAGAATGACATTCTGTCTGCAATCGCTTTCACTACGTTGGAATTTGCCAAAGATTCGCTTGATGTTGGCGTTGACGTCCCAGAAGACGGGAGCGACGGTAGAGGTTCTTCAGTCTGGGTATCCCCGACGGTGTCCACCGCAGGGCTCATGATCTTCGCATCGTTCTTGTCTGCAAATTTGACATGAGCGTTACTTGTAGACTCATCCATTTGGGAGGCCAAGGCCAAATCTTGGGCACCATCGTCGGAAATGTGGTTTAGTGAGACGATGGTATCAAGCGCATGCTGAGCACGATCCCTGATTAAGGGAATCGCACGCACAGACTTCACAGAATAGATTGAGTGGTTTTCGTCGAACACTGTTTGCCCGACAGGAAAATACATGAGTCCCGACTTCAGCCAAGGGAACAATCGACTCACAGCACCCGACATGCGACCGCGCAGTAACAACTATTAGATACGACGCTGTCGGGGTCATTTCTCAGAATGAACTCCTCGACCACGGATTACATTTATGTACCGTTAAAGAGATCCATGATACCCACTATGCCGTATACAACGACACCGGATTTCCAGTCGAGAGATGAATGATTTCCGTCAGACTGGAGTTCTTGAAGCTTTGAGTGCTTGCCCCAAGGGACACGGACGTATGGAAGGGAATGCGAAGACCCTGACAGATGAGGACGTATGACGAGACCCTCATCTGTGGCAATAATGGCGATGTGCTCGTATGGGTACGGGTGAGGGACTGGGGGAAGGACAAAGCTTGGTTGTAACCCAACACCCGTCGCCATGTCATGGTCGGGCAGTCCGCGGGATGTTTGTGGTACTACGCTAAGAGTGGTTGGCTTCGGGCTCGTGGGTTGCCTAGCGGAGAAGCGTTTCATGGGCAGGACGAAGAAATGCTCGTTCATTGACAATAGCATCCGAAAATTTGGTAGTCGGCAACCCGAAAACAAATTACATTGCCAGAATACATCATGCTCGACCTGCAATTGCAGGCGGGTTCGCAGAGGTTTGACCCTCAACACGAATATCATATCCATAACCATTACCAGGAACATCTCCAGGACCATCATAATGCAGCTTGGTGATGTCGTAGTTGCCTGTTAACGACGTCAGAGCAAAGCAGATTACCGGGCATTTCAGTCATACCGATGAACTGCCAACCATCCTCCTTCACATGGTAGAGGTTACATGTGTTGCCCGATAACGCATCTCGGTGACCTGCGGCATAGATACATCTCCTCCCGAGCTCCTGAGCCTCCTCATCTGTGAGGTCCCATCGGTACCCTTGGTCCAACACACCATATGCGAATGTACTCCCCGATCCCACGGAGAAAATATCACCTTTCAAGCGCGTACCATCGGAGTCTACATAGAACAATGCAGGGCCCTTGGAGGGATAAGCCGTCGCCGAGAGAAAACAGGTAGCTATCGGAGCTTACTGTCTTGTCCCAACCGCAGATCATGGTACCCTGATCATTGCGTGAGAGGAGGTTCGTCAACAGGTGACGAGGAACGCACCATGCTCAGACCCATGCCCTTGTAGCTATACACGAGATTGCTGAGGTATTTACTGGCAGCAGACACCGAGATCCGCTCGCGATTTCTGAGTTCGTGGAGGCGACAGTGCACTCCCAAGTACGTTTCCCAATATTGGCAGTCGGCTAATCAGGTGGGTGAATTCGTGGACAAACGAGAGTTATCGCAGCATTGCACCTGCACCACCAGCCATGGTCCCCAGTAAATAGGGATTTATTTCAATGACTTTCTTTACAGTTCCACTTGCTGGGCAAGGTATCAGCTAGGTGCACCCACTGATTTAATGTTGAATCCCACCTATGTAGCTTCCAGCAGAAGCCCGGGAATCGACAGCAACAATGACACCACCTTGGAATCTGAACGCTAAAGTTGTAGTTCCGTGCTGGATCTTGATCCTGCACGATGGGTCTGCGTGATCGTCCGTGTGGAGCCTCAAGAACGCAGCTGGCTTTACTGGAGTGAGACTATAGATGATACTTGAGAGCGTCTGCTTACGTCTGGGACAGACGGAATGGCAAAGCTCGGTATACCTTTGGCCAGATTGCCATAGCCAGCCAGAGATCCCCACATGGCGTTGGAGCAATCGTCGTCGTCGTCAACGATGGTGGCATTTCGCTTTTGCACGTGGGATACTGCGCCGGACCCTGCATACCGCTGAATGAGACCGTTCATGGTTGTGATGGAGTGATCAAGTCAAGTACCGCTAGCTGACGCGGCTTGGAGTGCACGACGCGTATGGCTTGTTTGACTTTGTTTATACAAAGAACTACCCTAGTACATGCTTCACGTTGGACTCTCGAGTCGAATAAATCGTCTCGTGTCAGCTGCATTTCAGTTTCGCAACAGCCCGGAGCGCCCCCCGCAGGTCATCCTTGAGATCCTGTACACAGGTCAGCATCTTGGTGAAAGTGTGACTTGTTCGCGACTTTCCTCGACCTCTTCGACCCCAATACTGAAGCGGACAAGGAGAGGGTTCTCTCGTGGATCTGCCTCGATGCGATGTTCAACCAACGACTCCACACCCCCTAGACTCGTAGCAGGCTTCGAGACGGATCAACTTACGAAGTAATGATTGTAGATCCTGACGTACCACAAAATATTCGAGGCTGTGCGGGAGTGTCTCTGCTTGGGACCGTCGTGCGAGCTGCCATTTCCACATCAACACTTCGCCTCGAATAAATTGACTCCAATGGAACACACAAGGATAGAGAAGGTGGCATTGTAGCCACCCTCCATTTGCGACCCCGGGTTAAAGCCTCGTTCATCGGTACCTTGTAAGCTAGAGTGCCATACTTTCGTGATAACGCCGCCCGGAATGCCGTCAAACTCCCCTGGGGTAAGGGTAGCCTTGTACATCCACTGCGCGATTTCCGTCCCGCTTGCCGACTGCCTCGGAATACGAAGGTGCATCGTACGAAGAGATCGCAAAAGAAGCCATGACTCCAATGAACCCATCATATTTCCCATGTAAATACGGTCTCTCCACAACTAAGCATCGATGGTTGGATAGTGGCTGAAAGCATTCAAAGAAAAACTCACTTCCTCTCTTTCTTCAGCCGTCTTGACGATCAAAATCCCACAGAGCAAGTCGGAGTGGCCCCCGAAGTACTTCGTTCCTAGGGACAATTTTGTGGCTTTCAGAACCTGGGACGCAATGACCCAGGACATACCACTGTGGAAGATACAGTCGGCACCAAATTTGAAAGGGTATTGAAGCGGCGGAGGACCAAATGTTGAGTCAACAAATAACTTCCCGCCCACTGCATGGATCTAGTATCACAAGCAAGGTGAGTAGCTTCGATGTGGATTGTGTCCGCTATACCTTGTCTGCATAATACTGGATGTCGCTGGTTCTAGCCGTCAGGTGTACACTACACACGAAGCCCCAGATCTTGACTCACCGAGACACCCCTGTGGGATTGACTGGGGTTTCGAGCCAGCACAAATCACCCTCCTGATACTCATCTTCAAGGTCAATGATGGGAGTCTCTTCGAATCTTCCTCTTAAGTAGACTTCGATAGCACCGTGGCACCCCATGTATCCTCCGGAGATAGCGATGCGCTTCGGTCTGAAATGCGCGAGAGCCTTTGCATGAGCAAAATGAGCGAATACACTATTCATCATGCAACCAGAACTCACTGAGGAAGCAGCAGCCAAACCGGATGCATATGTGATGGCATGACCATGCTGGAAAGTCGACAATTGACATCTTATTGCTGTGTGAGTGTCGAGTAGACACATACGTTGATTTTCCCTAAAACTTGGTCCACTCGTGAGGATACACTTTGCGAGTATCGAGCATATACATGTTGGTCAGGGTCCATAGCGCCGAGGCCATTCGGATCACCATCTGGGACTGCCCTTCGGAAAGCTATCAGATGTCAAGTACTGTGAGTGAACATCAACTTCATCCGTAGTGGAGAAGGATACTCGCTCGATGTTACGGATATCGACGGTGCAACCTCTGTTCCTAAGGCATGATCCCCATGGACGAGGAGTGTGCCGCTCAGTTGGCCTGGTGGAGTGTCCCTTGGAGGCATGATATCGATTTCCAACGTATCCAGGCTGGATAGAGGCCTTTTGTCGGAAGCAGCATTCCGTCTGGTCACCCGACTACTTGATGACAGGCGGCCCGGGCCGGTAGATCAACTAAACCTCTGATCAAGCGAGAGGTATACAGTACACTTTCTCATAATGTATGGACTATGAGATTGCATTTTTGCGGCGCTGGGGTTTAGTCGGATCCGTACCGAGGAATGGAGCAACCCGGACAACCACAAATCATTGGTTGGCAAGGGTGTAGATGAAAATATGCTACTCTCCCTCACTTCATGGCAATCATTCCAAAGCGCCAGCCACGTCCGAAGCCTCCTCCTTGCAAACGGAAGTAAAAAAAAGGACAGTCGAAGGGACCAGGGCCAAGCCCTGCCAGCAGTGCGAAATCTCTGGAAAAAAAGCAACGTCGAAATCTTACCATGTATGACTGGCTAACAGTCTTTGCTTACATCGATGGATGTGGTCAATTTCTTCCGAACTCGAGCTGAAGGTGCACTCGAGTTCACGCAGGTTAAACGTTAAAGGGGCAAGAAGAAATTGAAAGCCACGCACAATCAAATCCAACTGCCTTGTCGTCCAAACAACCACGAATTGTCATGCTATGGTGCACTTACATAAACATTTCCTAATTAAAATTTACTCCTATCATCGTGGGAACTTTTTGGTAAGAATGTATTAGGATTGGGCAGCTCCCACCAGTATATGAAAGTGTACTGTATTCTACTATGTACAGTACATGGGATTCAATATTCAAGTTCGTCTGATACTTCCTTGGTATGTCATCCCAGTCAACTCTCAACGTTGTTTGCTTCCTGCTGTCTCCCGGAGGGGTGGTTTCGTGCGTGTCGCAAGAGCCGATACATCATTTCTACCCACTCCTGTACACCTCCCTCGCCGATGCCTTCAACCCACCTTTGCGAGTCATTCTTCTTTTCCAAGTCCACCCATGCGGCTCGCAAAACGTCTTTGTTGGCGTACATCTCTTTCTCCCAAGAAGTAACTTTCGTGACCGGACAGTCACTGGACTCTGCAGCATACGCGAAAAGTTCATCACGGTAGTCCCATTGCTCTGCCTCACTGAAGCGAAACCATGCTTTGGCAAGCTGGAGGGGTGGAGAAGCTCCTGCCGCTACAAGGGCGCGCGATCTTGAAAGAACCTTGTCTGCCTCTTGTTTCAAGTCGAGTGAGGCAGGGTCAGCGAATGCCCGGACTACTGCACGGGCCTGGGCTTCCGCAATAGGAAGTGGCGCAACCTTGGAGAGGAGTGCCATGAAGGCCACTGAGGACACCGGATAATGAGACTGCAACGGGAACAAATATTTAACAAGGGGAAATACGTGGCAACGTGAATTGTAGAGATTGGATGAGGGGGTTGGATGAAGGGGAGCATCGCCAATTCTAATTGTGTCGTCATCGAAAAAGGGGAAGTCCATTTGAAAGCCAGTTGCTAAGATACAGTGGTCGATGTTTTCTTCGACGATATTCTGTTCAAAGAGGACTCGACCGTCATCGTAGAAATGAAGGGGTTTCCCTCTTAGTTTGAAATTTTGGTCATCTCGAGGATCCGACCCTGATATAGAGTGGATGACAGTCCGAACGCCATTGCGCATCTCAGCAATGATGTCTTTGCTGCTTGGCCCACCCCCGACAACCAGTACTTTGCGACCAAACCCATTCGGACGTTGATACCATGCCGAGTGAGAGGCCTTATTAGTCGTTATCCAATGATCGAGCCCTGTTATGTCTGGCACATTAGGAAGCCTGTAATGCCCATTCGCGACAACTAGGTTATCGAATTCTAGTGCTTCACCGGTGGAAGTTGTAACTCTCCAGTGATTGTGAATCCAAGTTGCATGGGTGACGGTGACGTTAAACCGGATAAAGGGAATGAGGTTGAAATGAGACGCATATGACTCTAAGTAGGCCTGGACGGTGGCGGCCGCAGGAAACAACGAGGTAGAGGGCGGAAATAAATATTCCGTGTAACCCATAATGGGATGGGGGAGATTGGTTGTTAGTGAATCGTACAGCGGCGTGAGGGGTGGGTTGTCCGTTGGTGGAGTGGGATACCTGTTCAGATCCGGTGACCCAAGGCCCTTCAACACTCGGGTAGAAGAGTCGATGGAAAGCGCGTACCATATGCCTCCGACTTTCGAGCGGGATTCATAAGCAATTATGCTCCAGGAGCCTCTCTTGAAATACGATGTTTGTGATAGGTATTTAATCACAGCTAACCCTGCTGGACCAGCGCCGATTACACAGATACGTTTTGATGGCGCCTGATTAGCTTGGCTCGTCATGACCAAAGGGAATAAATCTTGTGGTGAGGTTACAAGGTGAATTACAAGGGGAGGGGGTGGTTCAGTGGACGAACTGAAACATCCGTCACTGTATCCCACTGGCAGTGACTCACTGAGCTGGGGAAGAAAGAAGGTGCCACTAACTTAGTCAGCAGACCCGACTGTGGGACTCCCATTCCAACGCTGAACAGTTCCAGTCAGCCAATATTCTTGGGTAGTAAGGCTAAGAATAGTCATCAGATAAATTTCTACATTTCATATGATAGTTCAGCGGTGAACGTTTTTGCCAACGGTGATAGTGCAGATAGTACGTTCTGACCATCCAATGGTTCTCCGTACTTCAACATTCATCAGCGACAAATATACGAACAAAGTCTAGAGTTGCATACTTCTGCTTGTATTCCAATGTAAGAGTGATAATTTGGATGCTACACTCGATGAGTTGTACACAGTAGCATTGTCCAAAGTGACGTGGGTCATCGGCTGGAAACTGGACCCAGATACGCCGGACAAATGCATTAGATCAGAGGGTTCAGCAGTAGTTGGTGGCACACGGCACACCTATGCAATAAGTTCGTTGCTGTAACCCCATGTGGTGAGCAGAAAGCTATCTGCGATCTGTCTATCGACGCGTAGACCAGTCCATCCAAGGAAGAAACTCCGTGAGTTGGATGTTGATCCAGTGCTCAGAATGAGGGAAATATTACAATATTCACGTTAAGGGTGTATGTTGCATGGTGCTGGATCAAAGCAACATGAGGGTCAGGGGACAATATTCAGTGTAGCCTTGACGTTAGGCAACAGATGTCGCTTGTGGAACCGCAGTAAGCGGCAGCACTTCATGCGCCTGTTGGCTAGAAAGATACCTTCAGCGACAACCGGCAAAGATATCGTAGCTTTGCTGACCAACGCCATAAGAGAGCAACATAAGCGGGTGGAGGTTATGACGCAGTGAAGCCCTTCCGAAAGTAAGAATTTTATACCCAATGAGGAATGCGCGCCATCAACAAAGTCTTCGCTTTCTAGCATTACTCTTACCTCTATACGGTCGCATTGTCATTCATGAAGCGAGGCAGGTGGTAGGTCCAACTTAACACTAACCTCATCCTTTCTGGCCATTGCTTATATCAGCTCCCTCTAATCATGAGGTATTTACTAGTGTTGAGATCTTGTTTGTAGTGCAGTCGGCCAATCTCATACTGTTACCGTTACGGGCCACACTCGTTGGGAGACTTCTCTGGCTCATTTTCGACCAAGGATCAACTTGTGAGGTCAACGCTATTCTTCTCAACCCTTACCTGAAAAAATGGCGGAAACCCGAGGCAAAGCATGGCCCCTCGCTGATGAACCATTGACAAACTCTGTACGATTTTCCTCTCTTCAGTAACCCATCCGCTCAGCTTACCGTTTTGTTTCCAATCGTGCTGTCTGCTTTAAAAGATCCTTGACTTAGTGCAGCAGGCTGGCCAGTACAAGCAACTGAAAAAAGGCGCAAATGAAGGTTTGTTGCACGTTCCTACATGGCCCGCTCCCTTTTCCCCGAGCACGATGAATGACACTAAACGTCACACTGTAATGTAGCCACTAAAACCTTGAACCGTGGTATCGCCGAGTTCATTGTACTAACCGCGGATACGGAACCTCTGGAGATTCTGTTGCATCTTCCTCTGCTATGTGAAGAAAAGGTAGCATATCTTCGCACTTTATTCTACTCACTCCCATTTGATGTTTACATCGCTTCCGTTTTTGTAGAACGTTCCATACGTCTTCATTCCATCAAAGGCTGCTCTAGGACGCGCTTGCAACGTGTCTCGGCCAGTCATTGCTGCAAGCGTCACAACCAGTGAGGTCCGCGAGCTCCAGAGCCAAATTCGCAGCGTCAAATTGGCCATCGAGAAGCTCATGTACTGAGTCTCTGCGTAATTCTCCTTGGCATAGTAATTCTACTCGAACACATGAGGTATCGGTCTCGTACATGATAGTGAGAATGGTGGGAAATCACTTCGGTATATTTTCTCGGGCTTGCGCTCGGATCCTCCTCCTGTGATCAGTCAGTGATCGGAGCCATGCCATTGTAGAGACTACTCACTCATAGGCAACCTTGTCATTCCTGTGAGGCTATTAGCTGCGTGAAAAATAGCTAGGTCGGGGTCTCACTTAAACATGGTATACGCATCGCTTTGCGCGGGATCATTGACGTTGGGGTCATCTAGCAGGTCTTGAATACCTAGCAATATCTAACAATATAATTGTCCGAACAAGCTCCTCGTATCATATTCAAGTTACGAAATACGCACCTGCTTGATTGTGATGGCAGGTTTCCACGACTTCTCTTCGTCCAAGATGGAGAGGCAGACAGTTCCAGACGGGTACACGTTAGGATGAAATAATGGTGGTGTGAATTTACCTGCATATGTGATTGAGTGCATGGCAATATGTTTTATATTCATCAAACTTACATTTTGGAGGTTTCGAGGGGTAATCTGTATCGCAATCAGTGCACACCACTCGGCAGTGGGAACTCTGCTCACCTTCCGGAAACGTCATAGTAAGTTTATACAATCCACCTTCCCATGGAGTCTACGGAAGCCATGTTCAACTTGCGACACGTCTCAGATTGAGTCAATATTCTATCACGTACCCCAGCTTTCCCCGGAATCCCGACTTCCCATTCCATAAGGTTCATGGTTCCGTCAGCAGCCTTGACAGGTTTCGCATAAAATCCCTGAATGACAAGCCACAACGAGTTAACGATTTGAAGAACGATTCTTGAGAAGGCATTGGAAAGGAGACAGTGGCTTTGCCGCATTACATTCGAACCGAGACAAATGATCTGCATGGCGAGTCAAAAGGACAAGATCATACGTACAAAAGGATGGTCCTTTCTCCATTGCTTGCGTTCCTCAGCCAAGCGTGGTCTGCAGATTCCAGACATGTGTGGCTAAATGGACTCGAGTGTAGCGCACGCTGCTTTCTCTCGATTGAGACGGTATGGATCAATGTGCTTAGTCAGAAACGTACAAAATGACGAATGAGTACCGTAGCTAGTTGAACATGATGCATGAGGTACAAAATTATACATATCTTGGCACGAAGGCCAACACCAGCAAAAAATAGAACAACCTCAGATACTGTGCTATTATCTTATTATCACGGGGTCCAAGTAAACCGGAGTAATGTTCGTGTCGAATATGTAGTCTTTTCCAAATACTGGACTGGGGACATCGTGCCTGACAAGAATGTGATTAAAACCGAGGTTTCTCATTTCTCAACGAAAAACACACTTGTTCTTGATGTGATTTATTAAATCCCCGAATCCAAAGCGGGTGTTCCACGAAGGAATGCGAGGGGGACAAAGAAGACAGACAGAATAATCACCTAAAGTATCACCCGACCCGCATGAGAACGGTCGCAAGTCTGGGGACTCTAGCCTGTCGATCCGTGCGCGAAAAGTACGGCTGGCCATAAGCCATGGATGATTGAAGGTGGAATTTGGATGAAATTTAATATGGTGTTGAACCTGGAAAGACAATTAGTAGATGACTGAGGCCATCATAATAATAATAAACACTCACGGCGCGACGCCAGGACATAAATGTAATTATCCTATCGTGGACAGCACACTCTAAGCATAACAACCTAGGATCGTGCTCGTCCATTTCTGCAGCAGTGGTAGATCTAGGATCTTTCCCACAGGACAATAGTACCTTATTCACAACGTACTGTCTTGGATGCACTTGAACGCGATCATTGCAGTTCCAAGGACTGCCGCCCATCATAAGACATGCCTTCTGATTGGCGATACCCCGGGGATCTTTAGAAGAGGATCCATTCCCCGGTGTCACGAGTGTGAAGCACGGATGAAACAAAATGTCTGGATACGCCAGGGTACGACCTTCACCCCGACAATTGCGACCAGCGTTGCAGTGGAAAACGGATGCAGCAAGCTTAAGCTTAGCATGGATAGCTTCGTCATCGTCATCGGCCTTGTAACTCGGAAGCAAACTGGCAAGCTCTCGGCGTACTGCTTTCTGCCAGTCGAGGATGTATTCACAAGCCAGTGGGAAGGCATAACGAAGTTGTTCGAGAAGAGACGCAGGTGATGTTGGACTGGATTGCCGTATTACAGAATCGATGCTTTCCAAGAAACCGATAGTAGCACTTGGTGGCAGTGGGAGGTAGGGGTAATGGCTTGGAACGTTATAAAAGGCATCTGTTGTAAACTGGAGCCAGGCATCGACAAAAACTTGGCGTCGAAAAGCATAAACCTGCTCTTCCATCCGAAGTTCTCGCCAACTCAGCATATACTCTCTGAGTTGGTTCAGAACGCTGGGGCGTGCTTAGTGTGAAGTCAGTGCAATGTATTGGCCAGAGGTAGGGTATATACTCTTGTCTGTCATTGCCTGGGTGTTACTGATGAGGGGATGCTTGCGGATGCGGTCCCACCCGAAATAATCAATTTCTTCTCCAAAGCCGATTGCGACAAGACTCTCGTGGATTCTGTCCGAGCCCATCAGATAAATTCCCTGACTGATAGATTGGACAAACGTTTCTGCTCGTGCCGCGCGTTTGTCGCGCAGTTCCGTGATACGCACGTTTTTCGCATTAAGTTGCCACGCAACACCTGCGTTCGCAAACTGGGGCATCGATGAGGAGTGGCTCCGGCGCAATTACGGTCCACTTACTCGACTAATTATTTCGGTAACCTGCCTACGACGATCGAGGTAGGCTTGACGCTCTGAAAGGGGTAGCGCTCCTAGCTCATCCTTGAATGCTTTGATATGGGCCTCCTGGAAGCCTTTGATAAGATTACCTACATAATCTGAGTTTCTCTAGGAGGGATGACAAAATGATTGGCCTACCCTTGGAATTAAGGAAAGGCCCGCAAGGTGTGTATCGTTCAAGAGTATCGGGATAGCAGGTGAGCATCACACAGAGAGCAAGGCAATCGTCGCTCTCATTTATTTTGATTGGCCTGGTGCATTATTAATTTTGTGTGCATGTATGGAGTCACCCCACTGGGCTTACTGATGTTTTGGCCGACAGCTCGCACACGAACGAATACGCAGATGCCACACTGTATCACGCGCTTTCCTATCACATCCCTGGGGTGTTACAGCTTAGCATACAGATAGATACGGGTAAAGTTGGTTCACCTTGTAATGACATGCGAATCCGAACGCTAGGGAAGCGTACCGAACTTCATCCATGTCTGAGGGTGGCTCCGGGAGACCATCCACGTTTTGCCGGGCAGATCTCCAGATAAACGCGGCCGACCTCTTCAGCAGGAAAGAACGAAATGCCTTGGTGGTGCGAGCGAGGACAAGAAGATCGGCTGGGTGCAAGAAACAAAATATCTGATGGGCGATGGTGACAACTTGCATTGGGTATGATAACGGGTGGTCCGTACCTCGCAAAGGATGTCGAGAGGCAAGGAAGGGAGTCTGTCGAGTGAACCACGCTTTAGTCGACCAAAAACCGCCGTGTCGCCGCCGACATTGGACTTTTTGCGTGAAGTAACAGAGCGGAACATGCGACGATTGCGGATAGCATGCTAGAGAGGGTGTTTATATACTCGCACCATCCTGGTCAGTACGGGCCTGCTGTGTTGACGGTGGCGGTGGTGGCGTGCTGTTCAAAGAGGGTGGTCGGGTTACAGCACCTGCACACTGCATGTCGCTCTTCTCTCGCCTCGCTCGTCCTACTCATCCAGTAGGCAGAGCTTATTCTTCCTTTTTCTCCTCAAAACCTGGCGGTGGAAGACACTTTGTTTCCGCTAAACCACCAAAGCCACTCTTGCAGCCTGGCAGAGCAAAGGCAGACAATGCCACTCCAACTGGCGCTCCTGCAGAATCCAGTACCACCGATGTCGTGAAAGCTGCAACTGCTGACGAGAAACCGTCCAGCAAGCCAGCTGAAACACTTCCACAGTCACCCCCCGCGCTCCCACTTTCGTCGTTCACGCACTCTTCCTCGACTTCCGACCGTGTCCCAATCCATCCAACCGTCTCTTCCAAGGAATACAAACTTCATCATTTTTTCTCTTTGCACCGTCCCTTACTCCTGCTCAACCAACCGACGTCTGCTATTTTCGAAGCTGCTGACCCTTCCGTCCCAT
Source organism: Neoboletus magnificus (assembly GCA_003316145.1). Lineage (NCBI taxonomy): Eukaryota > Fungi > Basidiomycota > Agaricomycetes > Boletales > Boletaceae > Neoboletus > Neoboletus magnificus. The sequence continues at coordinate 3,042 of QFEI01001160.1, read as the reverse complement.
TGTTCACAACTTCCGAAGATCAAGTCAACAGTGACTCACGGCCCTCATTCGCCACTATCGATAACCCTCCAGAGTCATCCCCTGACGCTGATGCGGATGCCGCTCGCCAGCTAGCTCACGCGTTGGTCACGACTCGAGTCGGGGGTGCTATTGCATGGCAGCAGACCTTGTCTCGTCTTGGACTCGGTGTCAAGTTCTCGGAGAATGACATGACGTTGGCTAAAGAATCCGCGCAGGAATGGGTTTCCATCCACGCCGACAGTACACGCCGAAAGAAGCGAAAGAAGATGAAGAAACACAAGTATGTGTGCCCTTGTCTCCACCTGTTTTCATTTTCTAAGATTGAATTTCAGGTTGAAGAAGCGTCGTAGAGTAAGCGGTTGACTGACGCTCTGTTCAGTTTGTATGCACTAATTCTACGACTCAGCTTACTCGACGCCAGAGCAAGTGAAGTTGTGGCCGAGTCATGTGGAGTGGAAGCACCATCAAGTTATCTGCGCTTCCATAGACAATGTGAAGCTTACATTCGGTTAACAACGTCAATTCCATGTTACTCTTAACCTTACTCGACGTTCGATTTTGGTAAAGAATACTTTGATTGACAGTAACAGCTAGTCGAAAGGCCATATTCTCTAGGGTGAATTTTCAATGATGGTATTGTCCATGCTTCTGTACGCCCAAACCTTCACACCTCCCTTCCTGTTACCCTCTCCTTCCCACTGCCACCCACCCTTCCATACCTCAACATACCCGTTGTTTCCAAACAAGGTTTGTATCCCAGGCTCATCCAGAAGTGCACCAAAGAAAACAATGTACCTCGGCCACTCATGCCGCCACCCGAGATCCCATGAGCCCGACTGGGTCTCTATTGTTCGCAATGCTTCTATAAAAGTCGCGTTTGGAACCGAGAAGGCGAAAGGGGACAAAGGAAACGTGGGATCAACATGAGCCGGGAAGTGAGATTTTATGTATGAAATTGGGGTCTCGAAAAATATGTCCGTCTGATCTCTATATTGTGCGTGATTTTGAAGCCTGGATCATCTACTCAGCACCATCACACACACCCAATTAAACATCGTGGCATACCCTAAAGGTGGTTCGCATCCCAGAGCCCACATCTTTCCGGGTTGAGCAAGATCTGGGCGGTGGAGATATGCTTGCCATGGTGTGGAATGACAGGGCATTAGGAACCCAATTGTCGTGGAGTTATCGACGGGAAGTTGCCTCAAGAATGACATGACCTCGATCTGACCCGTGCAGTGGAAGAACACGACATAAATAGAAGCCGGGATTGATAGCGACAAAAACAGTGGGATGATGAGGTGGGGTCTGCTCCAGGTAGCCGCGGTTCGCGATGGAGGCTTCACATGCCTAGACTCCCAGACTTGTATTAGCTGGACAATGGACTCGGCAGCCAAAATATGCATCATGGGAAGTAGTGGGTGCAAAAACCGCCATTCCTTGTGTCCAATCAACGAATAGACAGATACAGTCCATCCGATACACCCTGCCATGATATGTAACTTGGACCCACGCCTTGCGAATGCGAGCCATAACCCGTGAAGAACGAACGGCAGCGCCGACAGACACAGAACGGGGAGAGCCTGCGAGAGGTAATAGTGCCCGGGGCTCGAGCCGTAGAACAATGAGACTGGTGACGCATTCACGAGCAGAAAATTCATCAATGTCAACGTTGGCCGGCCGTAAAACCACGTATCCAACAAGAAAACGGTCAGAATAACCACCAAGCTTGGAGAAATGTCAAATGGTAAGTTTCAAGAAAGCGAAGCCAATACGGACCCAATCCGCACGGTATCG